>JABFPT010003113.1:0-15713 GCA_022817245.1 Nixonia krombeini
GTCGAGTCGCCGATACTAAGTTTTTTTTGTAGAGCATCGAGCTACTGTAGAGTTGACGTTGTCATTTTCTATGTTCCTGTAATCAACTTTTATATATTCTTATCAATTTGTTTTTATTGGGGAAACTCGTATAAAAATCCTTACGTGGAATTTCCTCAGTCAGGGCTGTTGTGTAAAATGATTCCGTTTCAACGCAACGATCGACCTCCTGTTTGTTTTGCCAGTTTAGTCGAGTTTTGTTAATGTAAAATGGCGATCCTGGACTTACGTGAAGATATAAGGACATGGAGTGTAGAAAGTTAATGCTCAATTCGGACAGGGAGGCGAGCGAAGAGCGTGGCGAAGGTTCGTTCAGATCAACCACATACTGTGGAAATTGTTTACTAAACTCCTGTAGTTTCATTGTAATGTTTTAAGTTATTTTTACCAATTTTAATCATATGAGTTTAGTTGTGAAACTTTCTATCTTGAGGTGAGATGTTGAAGGCATGTGTGTGAATTTGATGTAGGAGTATTATGGATGGAAAGGTTAAGTTTATTCCCATTAGAAAGATTGATTTATTCTAGGATCTTGATTGGCAGAGATTTCTATGTTTGTTACGTTGTATAGGTGGGGTACAATGGGTTTATTGGGTTCATTAGGTTTAATGTGTTCATTGGTTTTATTGGGTTCGTAACTGATTTGGAGACTGTAGTGGATAGAGGACTTGTCTGAGTCATGAAGCGTAATGGTATTGTTATAGAATTTAAAGGTACGTAGTTGTTGCTGAGGGTGTGTTGGTTGGGGTTTGGGGATTCTTGTGATTCCAATATGAGACTTGTTTCTCCTTCTGTGCAGTTGTCTATAGGATGATAAGGGGTGCTTAATATTGGAGAAGGTTGTGATTGTTGGTTGTTTGATGATTTTTTTTAGATACACCTTGATGATTTTGTTCGATACACCTTGATCTAAGAATGAGTCGGCTGAGACTGTATCTTCGAAGAAAAATTTATTTTACTTCAGGAAATAGTTCATGTAGAGTGAATCCTATTTTGACTTCGCTTATGGGTTTTAAATCATTCGATTTTTCAAGATGGACCAAAAAGGGGAAAAATGGGGGTCTTGATAACGATTCCTTAAAACATTTATGTCAAATTTTGTCACTGAATTGCATCAAGTGATATGATCAAATGGCGTCATAAGCACAGACGATCTTTTAAATTTGGCGCGATTTGCGCGGTCTGATCAAGAGATCACGACCATATCAAGTGATACGGTTATATTGCGACGCAAGTACAGACGATCTCTTGAATTTGGCGCGATTTGTACAGTCTTATAAAGAGATCAAAATCGTATATATATTCCTGAGTATTGGGTGTTTGACAGTCATTAAATTTTTCAATTTGGTACTTCAAAGATATGCTTCCAGTTAGACACAAATTCGTTTGCTTGAATATTCTCTAATTTTTAATTAATCAGCGGGAATATACTATACAGGAAAATATTTCAAAATATTTCATTTTTGTATATCAGACAATCACAGCAATTTCTGCTATTGGCTTTCTTGAAAGTGTCACCTAAAGGTTTTTTTTCTAGACAGATGGCGCCACATCAAATGACTCATATTTTGGAAATCTAATATGTTAATCACTTTTAAACATATTCAGACAAATGCCGCCACGTAAGTTATGGCCCATATATTTTAAATGTAATATTTTAATTAAACAAAACATTTAATATTTCTATTAAATGTAGTTTAAAGATAAAGCATAACTTCAACTGTAACGCAATACATCACTCCACAAGAGTGAAAAACTTGTCAAATGGCGTTAGGATGAATAGAGTTTAGAGACATTGTGAAGCCACCCATCACAAAGCATTTGACGGCTCATGCAGTGGGTGGTGCACCAATGTTCTTAAATCAAATTTGAATGTGTTAATGAGTCAATTACAGGGCAGTCCTTTTACAGATTATTTGTTAGTATGACAAGTCATTACAGAATGAAATGTAATTGAAATTCCGAAAACAAAATAACTTAGAGTATTCGTCACAAAGTATATACTGTTAATATATATGGCACAAAAATAAATTTCCAAAGGATGGATTCGAGTAACCGGGTTCGGATCGGTTACCAAGACAGGTAATCTGAGGAAAGACGTGTTTAATTTTGATTCACTACATGTGTTGTACTGAAGTATTAAGTTTATGCAGATATTTACAACGTCTACAAAACAATATTCGCGATTGTCGTTCACAGTAACCCTCTTCGTCTGCAAAAAAGCTCGCAAAAGCTCGTTTGTTTTTGTTCTTGACACTTGTGACGGTCAATATTTCTCTCCCCCCATCTCGCTATGTGCCACTCTCCGGTCTCTCTCGCTACACGGTATTTGGTACTGTCAGTTGGTTGGTCGGTTGGTAAAGGCGGAAGGTTGGTTGTTTGAGACGGAAGCTGTCCCCTTTTCCCTCCAGACCGATGGTTCCATCGGTTTGCTATCACGCCACCGGGGACGCTCGGACCGCGCCGGTCCCGCTATTACGAGGGACAGTGCTGTGTGTCAGGAAGAGCGGAAGGAGGGTAAACGCTGGGTTGGGAGCATTCTGCTGTTTTAGGTCGCGACGGATTCGCAATTACGAAGCCTGTTCTGATACTTAGATTTTCCAGCTTTGATGTCGCTTAACTGGGTGATTACGACGGGCAATAGAAAAGTGGCTTTTCGATTCGATTCGAAATTTTGATGTACTGTCGCGCTATGACGACGAAAGCTAGACTTCTCTGGTAGAGGATCAGGACAGGAATCCTAGCAATAATCGGTGGGGATATATTGTATATGCTTGTATATTGTAACGTACAAAATATAGAACATAGGCCACGTACCTGACGCCAAGTGTATTTTATGACGTGCTTGTCATGGCTTAAGTGTGGAAAAAGCCGTACAAAGTAGTAGTGACAGCAGAATAGTTGTAGTGTATGGTGGATTCTCACTTAGGGCTAACGCCAAGTGTGTCTTATGACGTGCTTGTCATGGCTTAAGTGTGGAAAGACCGTACAAAATAATAGTAACTGTAAAATAAGTGTGTATTGTGTAAGAGCTAGCTCAAAGTATGTATTATAATTTACCTAACTAAAAAACAACCAAGACTTGTATGGAGTCAGTGTGAATATAATATTAATAATAAGACAAGAGTGACTCCCGCCGTGTAGAATAAGTATGAATATAATATCAGTAATAAGACAAGAATAACTCCCGCCGTGTAAAATAAGTTAAGTTTGATAAATGTAAAAGGAGAAAATTTTGTAATAAGTTGTATTTAGAATATTCCAGTCTATGTAAGACTTCTCAACAATCACGCCTACGTACGGCACGAACAAAATGTGTGAATAAAGCGAACGTTACAATACGCGTGGTGAATAAACAGTTTATAATAATTTATAAATCGTTGATGTACAATACGTTTTCAATCCCCGGGAATTTAACTCAGGCAAGTGTTAATGTCCAGGGACATAAACGAGCACGGCGAGGCGGCTCTCAACATGCAGTTCAGCTGTTCGGAGAGTTATTATTTTGCGCGCTTTATATTAAAAATTAGTACTCGCCATAAGTGCAATCGACCATTTATTACAAAATATTACTCTTAATTATTACTTTATAACAGAGATACGGATAAGAAAATTTATTCCAACACTCTATAAAGTCAAAAAAAAACAAATGTCAACTTCTTATGTATCTACGCCAAAGTTACCAAAATTAGCATTCCTGTAGTAAAAAATTATACTTTAGCAAGTCGTGGACAACTGCTATATGATTTTCATCCAGAGGTTTTAAATAGTAAAAAAAGTAAAGAAACCTCATAAACTCAAAAAATATGATTTTCATACTCTAATGTAATGGCATCAGAAATTACTGAATACCGTCTTTTTGAACCATGAAGTTCTTGTATAGCAATTCGAGGACAGGTGTAATCACATTTTTGAGTACAGTGAGAGATTTCAAACAGTGAAAGGAGTGTCATGTACCAGTAGTATGATGAAACGAGTTATGTGCGTAGCTGACTACGCGCATTTTTCACGTATCTGTAGTTCTTTCAGCTATAAATACGGGGATCTAAGGAAAGCGAGATTACGATACATGACTGTGTTTCATCCCGCCGATATTTACGGAAAACTTGGAAAATTCATAAACTATTCATCTGTTTGTCAAGCAGATACGCGTCTCTAAGCCGATAAACAGCCGAAACGTCAAACGCCGTTTCGGACGATAATTTACGACCCTTGTCTCTGGTGCACAAAAAGCTTGAGATACATTCGCCTCCCATCGTAAAACTTAGAACCATATATATGCGTTTTTCCCTGTAAACGCTGATTGTTGTCCACCTGGCTTCGATGGTATAGGATCTCAATTCTTGAGATCTTTAAGTAAATAGTTAATAAAGTATTTTTCTAGTAAAGTACTACACCCCTACGCAGTAAAGTGAAGAAACCTTCCCGTAGCCTGAATATTACACTTATGTATGATTACAGTACAGGAGTAAGAGAACATATTTGAATACCTCATAAACTCAAAAAAATATAATTTTCATATTCCAGTGTACTGGCCTCAGATATGACTAAATATATTTTGTCAAATGCTTTGAAAAATCTCGTGAAATGTCAAAAAAAAACATTTCATTTGTAGAGGTGTTGCAAGTACATACGATCTCGGACGTAACAGCATATTAAAGTCGCTTTTGACTTAGCGGTGTATTACGTTATTTTTCAACTCTTTGGTTTCTAATGATATACTTACATGGTAAAAGAGCGAAAAAATGTAGGAAATAGGCGGCGCTAGTTTCACTACGGCGTAACGTCGTGACGTTACCTTATGCTTTTAAATAAATGCAAAATGATTGAATATGACTGATTTAGATAAGTATACTTTCTTCCTTTTTCTTTTAAGATTAAAACGTATGCATACGATTCGTCACTCTATTTACAAGAGCCCTGTAGAAAAACAGATGCATGAATTTATATTCATGCTAAAATGCAAGCATGATTCGATTTTATGAAGAACTATAAAGTCTGAGTTGTTTATGAGAGTCCTCTGGAAAACAAACGCGTGGGAGAATTTAAGGCAAAGACGGCTCCGTTTCCAATGCGACAAAAAATATGCTATTGATAATTTATAATTTGAAAAGAAATGACAAATAAAATAATTAGAATCGAAGTAGGTGTACGTAATAAATTGTAGTTTCTGTAGGTTGTAATGAAAATAAAATATTTTGTAGTAGGTTGTAATGAAGCATTTCTCTTAAAAACTAGATATGCCGCGAATACGATTGGGTACATTTTTATGAAGTATATGACTTTGTTGTTCGCCATGAATGGACTGGCATGGTAATTTTGCCATGAAGTAATTGGCTATATTTTTATAAATTATATGATTTTGTTGTTCGTCATGAAAGGACTGGAGTGGTAATTTTTCCATGAAATGAATGGTTAATTATTGTAGAAAGCAAGATACGCCATGAATGTGAGTTTTTGTATACATTGATTGTTTTGTTACTAAAAGAAAAGAAATACCAATTTAAAATACTATTGCGCACAACGAAAACGAAATTACACAAATAAATGATTCAATCAGAATTAAACAAACAATTTAAACAATTAAGAGATTGAACTGAGTTGCCCTTTTCAGAAATATCGACCTGAAAGTAATTTACAATGAACTACAAATAAGCTATCTCACACTTGACATTTGTTTTTTCTAAGTGGTACGTGTGTACCCGTTTTTGTAAGAATTTATCTCGTACGGTTGGAAAATTTATTTTGTTTTTCACATTTTTAATTTTATCAATTTAAATTAATAAACTCGTTTAACGCCGCATCGTGACAAAGAGGAAGGAAACAGCTGAGTCTAATTTCCTACAGCCTTCAACAATAAGAGTAAGTACACTCTACATGTATTTCTGTAGATTCTTATAATGTAAAAAAACGTGAAGAATCAAATTATTATTTGATTTAGTGATATTTTTCAAGAGAGTAAGCACAATCCTTATAATTTAAGTATACGCGCCAGTCCTTTCATGACGAACAACAAAAACATAATTTATAAAAATATAGCCAATCGTATTCGCCGCATATCTAGTTTTTAAGAAAAATGCTTCAAAATCGTTTACGTGATTTTCTCTATAGGTTTTTCATTACAACCTACAGAAACTATAATTTACTGCGCAAGCCTACTTCGGTTCTAATTATTTTATTTGTCTTCTGTTTCTCTTTTCCCTGTTTACCCTCCTCTCGTGTTCCTTCGCATTTTCTCGGCATAATAAACTTAAAATAAAAATTTTTAATGTATTTTGTTTTGTATAGTGAATTTTGCGGCTCTCAATAACAAAATTTCGCGGATTGAAAGTCGCATAGGGGAGCGACCCATGGCATTTCATACGGGGAAGCTACAACCAGGGGCACGCGAATACTACATCGCCCTCAAAAACGACGATCGGAATCAGAATGCGCTGGAAAGAGCTCGCGAGCAGTGGACCAGGGGCATAAGGTCCCTGTGTTTAGATACGCATCCTCCAAGTTCCGCGTGAACACAGAATAAAATACCGGTGGTACAAGAAAAACGTCCCGGAATAATATCTGATATTTTATTAGATCCGCTGACAAACATTCGGCTAATAATACCTGCTATAGAAGAGGAAATTCCTCTAATACAAATAGATTAACTATTGTATATAGTGTGGCATATACGCCCACTATAAAAATCATTACTATTTTCTTTTTCTTTGTTCCACGGAACGGTAAAATAATTTTATTTTACTTGACTGATTCGCGTATTTAACTGCTCGACTGAGGGTCACCCCTAGAATCGAATAAAATCAAGTGCTCGAAACTAATGACAGTGTATTGGCGATTTATGCTATTAATCACTACTGCGATTTGCGTTGGCGAGCGGTCATGCACAATGCGGCAAGATGCAACCGCGTGGTTCGAATTAGGTGCACCAATTCGGTTCGGTTAGCACGTGGATCGTGCAGCACGCGCACGCTTGTATAACGCGCGCGGATATCGTCGTGGTGGACTGACGATAGGCGTATGCACCCCGAGAGCACTTAGCGCGAGAAAGAGTTATGGCTATACACGACACGCGAGAATGGTCCAAATCGTTATCCTATCGCGTATCGTTTTCTCTTATTAATTACCAGTTCTTTTCTCGTTCACGCCAGTCTTCCGTCGGGACGATTTACCAGAAATTTCGAGTTCCGTATTTTCTTTCCGTAACGGCGAGATTATCTAAACATCTCGTCGCGTAACTGTCGTTGAAACTCGTCGCTAGTGCGACTATTATTAGCGAATGTCGAAACCCGCTTCTCGCACTTGAAAAGAATTTCGTATTAGCCTGCTGCTTGGTTTTATTTTATTTTGTTTTATTTTGTCTTATCGTGTAAGATCCCCTTGCGGCGGTGAGATTATAAGAGAAACCTTTTTTTGTCTATTCCGATGCGACGCAATTTTATACTTTGTATATTTTTCGTTTGTGCTTATTTATTATCGTTGGAAGATTTGAGGCCGACTGCTTTGACACTCCGTACATAATTTTTTATTTTTATTAAATCTGGTAACGATCGACCCCGACGAATCGTATCGCTTATTCACAGGCCCATTTCCTGTCCATCCGAGCTTTCTTCTACCCTGAGTAGCCAGATCGAACTTTCCATCCATTCTAATTTACTTCTGATCTTCTGCCGGAATGTCGATTGAAGTTTACAGCGTCTCGCAGGTATCGAAGATCGCGGTTTGTAAAAGTAGTAAAAAAACTAATTGGCATCCAACAAATATCGAAATTTAAAAGCTGCGGTCTTCTTTTTATAAGCGTTGGCGCCGACTTACGTCCAACAACGTTACATATAATACAAAATTGTCATATTTTTATTTTGTATTAAATTTAAATATAGTCAGCATAACACGGATTATGCAGGATTTCTATTTTCTTTCTTCCCAATTTTCCTGGCCCATTCTTGATTACAAGTATCAAAATAGGGCATCTTTTATCTAGGGTTCCTGTGATTCGATTTACATCCGCTAATTGTATATTCGCGGGTCCCCGAGTGCGCGCACGAGGTTGCGCATACAATCTCTGACGTGACAACAGAGGTGACTGGATATCTTTCCTTTCGAGAAAGAGTAGAAGAAATATTTCTAACAATTACAAATTATACTTACTCGCAATGGCAATAAAAAATGTAATTGGAACCACGTTAATAATGGAATACGATAAATAAAAGCAAATTTATTTACAAATTTCTTGTTTAAAATGAAGCAACATAACATTTTAACAATATTTTTATATATTACTTTATGTAAAATATTCTTAAGAAAAGAGAATTTGCTAGTACAAGTTAACTTTAGAACAGTAATTTATACTTCATAAATTTCCTTTTCTAACATGGAAGGAGAACTTGTTTCACAAGGACTTCTAGATACAGTAAGAGGGAACCATAATTTCATTGCCGTGTCTTACGGCCAGGTAAACGTCATGCAGAGCCAGTTGCATCACTGACTGTCTCTTGTAATTGTTTAATGGGTCTGTTCGGTTCAATTTGGTTTGATTTAGTATAGATTTATTTAGACTTTAATAACTTTCATCTGTATAAACAATTTCTTTATCTGAAAATAGGTATAGTGTAACATTATAACATCGGATTAAATACACATTATATAAATATGTAGCAAAAATGTCAACAGCATGAAACGAAATTCGAAGGTAATTATCTTAATAATACATTTGTATTTTCAACTGTAATGTTTTTGTTAATAAATTGTGTGCTTGATAGATTACTACATATAAATTGGAGTAAAACAAGAATTTATCGAAGTTAAAAAAAAAATTGACATTTTAACATCTTTATTAAGTGTTGAGATTTCCGATAATGCAATAATACATCGCAATCAAACTTTGTTGTAGTAATGTGTAATGAAGTTATGTAAAAGTTGTGTACAACAATGTGTACATGTCTCTTGTATCTTTTTCCTGAATATTTCTTACAAGTAATGTGAGCCTCATATGTCTAGCTTCCTTTACTTTAGCTGACTTTTTTACTGTATTTCATTCTTCGTTAATTTGCATGTGAAATGTGACATTGGTTTATCATTACGTTTCTTATGATCTTATAATAATTACAGTTTATTTTCATAAAAAAATATACAAGTTTATATATATATATAACAATTATAAAAAAAATAGTTCATCATATATATTTGGTCGAATCATGCATTTATGTACTTTAAATCTGAGTATTATATCATGGTTAATATTACCCGTTTCAAGTGCTCAACTGGTGGTGAAAGTGCATATCACAAACCATGTAATACAATTTCTTGATTATACCTTTAAATATTAATTATTAATGAGCAACATTATGGAAGTTTTTAATCAAAATATATGCGTTAAATTATTTATAAAGAAAAAAATTGTATTTATAGTTCCACATATTTTAATTTTAGAATATCATTATCAATAAAAATGAATTTTATATATAAAATGATATTAAACTGTAGCAACAATATATATAGATTGCTTTGTATTTTTCTAATATTATTATATCCTTATTAGTTTTCTTCCATGAAACCAGATTTGAAGAGTTTATAATAAGTAAGTATAACATTCATATTAGGAACAAGTATGTTCCTGATACGAAATTATCCGCCGTAATATGAAATCCCATGCTTGAGATCGTTGTTTCCTTGCAATATACCGTCATATACATCATATCCGAAAAAACTTTTCGTAGACATGAATAAACATTTTTGGTAATTTGTGCGAACTTCTTCGACCTTTAAATTTTTTGTAAATAGAAAGAATAACCAAATCCTCGTTTACAGAAGCATCCACAATCATTCATTTTTACAAGATGTGTTACAAGATTGTAACACATTTATTATAATATATATATATATATGTTATTATAATATATTTACAAGATGTAATAGATTCCTGCATTTTGCAAATATTGAAAGATGAGTTATCATAACCATACAAATATATTTTGTTTAAAAGTCATTGTGATTGGTACATTCGAAAAATTGGTTTAGAAGTTTTGTTTAGAAGTCAGAGTTGCATGTACAGAGTGAAGAATCTACTTTTTTTTCAAAGAGATGAACAGCAGTTAGGGAATGGTGTGATGTGAGACGCTTAATGAGTGTTGTAGATTTTCTATCTAGATTAGATCTGCTTTTATTACAGTTTTATCTAGAATTATCTTGGTCTATTTGAGACAACTTTGCCCATTATATTCAAAATTAATTTTCAGTACTTCTATGGGGTTTGTTTTCCCTTCGTTTTCGTGACACTTTACGACTGATTTAATATCGTATACTTTGCATGAAATTCTTTTAATGTTGATACCTTGTCGGGCTAGTATATTAGCTTTTTTTTAATTTGTGAGATATCCTTGTCTGAAAGGACTCAGAAAATCAATTATTGCGTGTGCGAGATGAGCGCCAAGGTACAAGACGTGGACATAAGGTAAACTGGCAAGAGAAAAAGCTGGAATTGCCTGTAACATACTTACTGCAATCCTCTTGTTTTTAACCTGGTATGTCACGGCGCGAAAAATTTAACTAAGAAATTCTTAAAATATTTTTTTTCAAATCCAGAAAAAATAGTGACCTTTAGTATGTTTTTCTAAACGTGTAAATTTAAAAGATACTGTATGAAAGATACTGTACCTACAATTATGTACATAAAAGTACGTACATATATAACGAACTTAACAAGTTATTCATTTCTAAAAATTACATAGTGTTATACCTCCACATTTTTTCAACACGTTATTTTTCGTGCGTGAGCAGAATACATAGAAAATTTTTCGACAGAGTGACGTCATGCAGTCGAGCAAGTAGATATAGACATTTTCATATCGTATACAAGGTATTGAAATGAAAATATGACTGACACATATTTATTTATGCGACAGCTTGACGTCACAACAAACCACACAAATAAAAATATTTACATCGCATTAGTAGATTTATGAATGACGATGATGAACGGAGTGAACGTCCGCATAATCATATATATATGTTCATGTGTATATATATAGTAATAATGCTACGTAATGTGTGGTATAATATTTATTCATTTCTTGGATAATAATCAATACACTTAATTAATAATAAATAAATGGAGTTACAGGAGAAAAGAATTATGAAATCTAATATTGATCGGTGCATCAAGCAAACACGTGAGTAAATATCAAACAATAAACAATTATGTAAAGTAAAATTATAACACCTACATTATAAATATATCCCACAAAAAACCTTTGCATGTAAAAATGATGTGCCAAGGTATATGCTGTAATAGCATTTTATACAGTAATACTCCGAAATTCTATATTCATTGAAAGTAATAAAATCATACAATTCTTTCAAAGTATTTGTATGTATAAGTAATTCGAGAAATGACAAACTTTTGAAATTCAATATATTTCACAATATAAAACATGTACTTTTATTTCTCAAGTCATTGTCACTTAACAGTTTTATGACACCTTGGTTATGCAGACAATTTCAAAATCTATTTGGTGGTCCGTTTTCGTACTATATGTTCCTACGAACCAGTCATCACCGCTGTTTTCCCACCACATCTAATATATTAGGCGATTCGCATAAGTTTGCGTTACTATTTTCATATTGGTTTATAACTGTCGATCGATCTAACAGTAGTGGCAAGATATGATTTTATTACGTAATTGAAGTACTTCATTTAAGTACTGAAAGTAGCCCGTTTGGTAAGTAGAAAAAATTTTAAATAAATAACTATTTTCTTATAATTTGCTTTTGTTTATTACAATCGGGAAGACATTTATCATATGGACAAATAGATGATGCATACCCAGATAAAATACGAGAAAACGAATACAGATGAGTGTAAATAAAAAGTAAGAAGTGACCATAATCGTCATTATCACGATCTAATTTTCCATGTAAGAATAATACTGACCTGGTTAGAGGATGCTTTAATTGGAGTTTACACAAATATTACAACAAAAGTCACATTTACAGTATGAATAGATAGATAGATAGATGTAAACTTTATTTGTTCCCTCTCGGGTTTTCAAAAATTCGCAATTACAATTTCTCAAAATTTTCTTTACAACAATTTTCACTTATTTTTTTACTATTTACAACCTATTGGGTTGGCAATTATGTAACTGCATACTTTAAATAAGAAGGAAAATTCAAAATTTTTACTTAAAAATATAAATTTATTAAATTAGATACTTTCCATTTTTGTCGATGACCTTTTGCAATCCTTCAGACAACGTCATAATTCTATGTTCATAAAACTTCTGATTTTTCTCAACAAAAAGTAGCTCCAATAGTTTTTGCCGAACAACCTCATACGTGTGGGGTTTTGCATTATCGTGTTGAAAAACAATAACTTTACATTTTGTCAATCCTGGTCGCTTTACTTGAACTGCAGCGATCAGTTTGGTGAGTTTATTAGCATAGACATTTAAATTAACTATTTGGTTTCTTTGAAAAAGTTCAAGGTGCAGAATTCCTTTATAATCCTACCAAACTGTTTTTGGTGAATGTTAGATTTTTATGTTGACTGAGGTTAATCTAGTTTCACCCCTGATTTTTTGGTTAATGTTGTTATGACCTATCTAAATTTTGTCGCCAATAATCAGTTGTGTCAAAAATGGATCAATTTCATTGCGTTTTAGAAGCGAAGGGCAGATGTTAACGCGTTGCGATCAGTGAATTTCCGTAAGAGGCACATAAAGCGAGTTTCTTAACACATCCAATCTGTTTTAATTCTTTTTTAATAGATATATGCAATACATTCAGCTTCTCTGCAATCTCACGTGTTGTGCTATGACGATCTTAATGGACAGTGGCCTCTATGTGGCTCTCATCAACTCCAACTGGACAGCGAGATCGTTGCGCATTTTTGAGTGAAAAACACAGTAACAAAATTTGTCGAACCAATTTTGACACTGCATTTCATTCAGTGCCTGACTCCCATATACTTCTTGTATGCTTGTTACGCGTTTCTTCCTTTTCGGAAGTAATACAATAAACTATTCCTGAAATATGCATTTTGTTCTTTCATTCCTAAAGTGGGATGAAATGGGACCTCAATAACTGATCTATATTCTTTTTTACCAATTGTAATGATTTTAATACACGAATTTTACAAAGATCAATTTACAATAGTTGTGCGAAGTATATAAAATTAAAAATATATCCAATACATAGGGACTTATGGTATACAATCGTGATGCAAAACTTTTAATGTCCAAAACATAATGTCCTCGAAGGAAGAGTCTTGTGATGCTAAATGAACGTCTCGTTGAGAATCCGCCAAGTCGTTAAGCAGACGGCAAAGAGTACCTTAATATGCCGGTCGCTCTTGTCTCTCAATGTAGGCCGAATATACTTCTTTTCGTGCAGCTCTCATCCAGTAGCCATCCACTTACACAGCGTACACAAATATTTTCCACCGGGGCCTGATATTCCTGACTGCGTGACGTCCGGATGTCGAGCAATTTTACATACAGTGTGCTCATGTACGAGCGATAACGATCGAAAAAAAGTCCGAGGGCTAACTCATTCACATTTTTAGAAATTAATATTACATCACTTTCATTATATATGTACATAAATTTAAATGTACATGCTTAGAAGAAAATTAGAAGTATGCCTATGTTTCTTTTTTTGTATTTGATAATGCAGATTAGAAGAATTGCTAAGTTAAATTTTTCGCACCATGATATGAGGTGTTAGAAACAAAAGGGTTCCAGTAAAGATATTGTAGTCGGTTCGGCCTGATCGTTAGTTCGCCTTCGCACCACTTCTTATACCTTAGATCTTATATCACGACTGCGATATTTTATTTGCAGGTGTCTATTTGCAATATTAGGATTTAGCATGGTTTTAACAAATATTGTAGTATTGGGTTCGCAAAAAAGTAATTTCGATTTTAGTGTGATTCTTTAGTCTAGTTGCCAACCCAATATATTACATAAATTCCATAATTTTCACATTTTCTTACATGAGGTGGCGTTCCTATCAAAACTACTATTTTTGTCTTTATCGACCATATGAATATATACTCTATTGAATGTTTGTATTAGGAATGATTTTTCTTTTATACGTCTTACGTGCGTAACTTTTCGTCCGATTCCACATATGGTCAACAGCTGAGATATTTCAAAAACGTTAAAATAAAGGAATGTCCAGATTGACCAAGTCGTGGAAGAAGTAGTAAACATCAATAAATGGAGAGCGTGTCCTTTGTCGCCGGGCGCAACGCTCTAAACGCACGCCGATGATGTAAACCAAGCGCAACGGACTCGCCATCATTACTTTTCCGAATCCCTAACACAAAAAGCTTATTATGTTAAAACCCTAAAAACACATTAAAATTGTGCATCGGAATAATGTCTTTCCGCCTCCCACCTTCGGAAACGAGAGTATAAAAACCTTCGGTTTCGAGAGCGTGCACAATCATTCTAACCAGAAATCTGTAACGAAAACCTGTATCTAAAAATTAAAATTGGTGCTAAGTGTGGGATGCCTCACATAATGAAACGGAAAGAAGAAGATTAAATATTTATTGCATTATTTGCAATAAATATCATTGGACTAGCCAGCCACTGCACAGGAAAAGAAGGTACATTTGCGAAAAGTTTTTACCACCGGCTCAATTACCTAATCGAGGCTAGACCGTCTGCTCGTTCGCCAGCTCGCCCGCTCGTCCGCCCGTCCGGCTCGCTAACTTGCCGATCGCCTATCTGCTTAGCTCGCCTGCTCGCCTAACGCTTCGCCTGTTCTGTCCGCAGAATTTCACCGCGGTATAAAATTGACTCTTTCGCCAATCAAACGCCCAAGACATCATTTCACAAGGGGTAAGACATCGTTTTCCTGATTACAACCCGCTTCCTAACCTTTACAAAATTCCACGGGGTGTTCAAAGCGTCATACGGAATATGACCGACGGAGCTTAAAGAAGCGATTGAACGCGCTAATTTTTACACGCTAAAGAAGCGATTGAACTTGTACCGAATTTCGTCGGACATAATATACCTGTAGAAGAGTTTTGTGTTCAATGCTTGGACGCCATTAATTTCTTCACGCTTGGTAGCAAACCACTGATTAGGCGATTATTATATTCGCAGTTAATGCGAAACGCCGAATTATGCTTCGTCAATAAACTAATAGAATATAACACACTGTGGGGTAGCGTGAGTGGAATTAAAGGATGCAAGGTATTACGTTTACAGTTTATTTAAAAATAAGGCACCGAAATTGAAACGATGAACAAAAACAAACTTACTTTTTTTGCCGAGCACGTGGACGGCGAGAATCGGCGGTCCGCGAGAAGTACGATTTGGTGCGAGTCCGAAGGAAGGCCAGAACGGAATGAGGAAGAGTTCTTCCTTTATACAGACCACTTCGACTTTTTATTGCAGGATACGTCAGCGTTTTTTGTCATAAGAGAGAAAAAATGCACTTTCCCTTATGATCACGCTAACGTGTCGACACGCTCGCGCTTAGCCGCGCGACTCAGGTAAGGCGTCGAACAGCGGCCATTACCTGACTCGCGGGCATTTTAAAGAACTCGCCAAATATACATTGGTTACAAAAATACATTACAAATGTAGGGACATGGTCGCTACAGGACCCCACTGACAGTGATTAACTATATAATAAATTATAATAACTAAAATGCATACATA
>JABFPT010003116.1:5255-15708 GCA_022817245.1 Nixonia krombeini
AAAATTTATATTGGACTTAAATATGCAAACTAGTCGATTTGTTTTATTATATTCGATTTATTCTTGGCCCAATATTATTTTTTGTTTCATTGGAGGATTTTTATTAGATGCAATATTTGGTATACGCTTAGGAACTATCTTATACATGGGCTTAACCATGACAGGCCAGGCTGTTTTTGCTCTAGGTGCTTATGTTAATACCTTCTGGCTTATGATGTTTGGAAGATTTATTTTTGGGTATGCTCTCAACTTTATCACATAGACTTGGAAATTGTAACTGTAATAAACTCCTCATTAAAAGTCACTTTAAGAAATTTCCATACTAATTCATTACTATATGTATATACAAATACACATTATTTATGTACAATACAACATTATACATTTATATACAATTAATTGAATAATACCTTATATAATTTTATAAGACCATTCATTTAATTATAAAATAATAATCTGTATTATTACTGATTATTTTATTTGTAGCCAGCTTATACTTTGTTAGTTAATTATTTAAAATCAATCCCTTAACTTGAAATAGAAGTTAAGTTATATTGTTACTCAAGTAGTAGCTTCAAACATAATTTTTCACAAATATTATATTTATTAAATTTCTTTGACTTATTTTATTTTCAAAAAATTTCATTTGTAACTTTCATCATAATGTTTAGTGACTTCATTTAAAATAAATTTGTAGTAATTACGTTAAAAGAAAATAAAGTAATGTATTCAATTATATTGTATTTGATACAGAATTGGTGCAGAGTCATTAGCAGTAGCGCAAAACAGTTATGCTGTCATGTGGTTTAAAGGAAAGGAATTAAATATGGTATTTGGACTTCAGTTAAGTTTAGCTCGAGTTGGATCGACTGTAAATTTCCTTGTAATGGAAGACATATACAATTACATTAATCAATATTACAAAGGGTCTACTTGTATAGGTCTTGTTCTATTTGTTGCTACAATGACATGCGTTGGTTCAACCATGTGTGCTCTCTTCTTGGCAATAATGGATAAGCACAAAGAAAAGATTCTAAATGAAAATATAAATCAAAACTCTCCAGGTGTAAAAATTACTGATATTAAGGATTTCAAAGGAGTCTTTTGGATGGTAGCTTCTCTTTGTGTCACATATTATGTTGCTATATTTCCATTCATAACTCTAGGAAAGTAAGTATATGTATGCATTGTTAGACATATACACTTTCAGTTTATACTTATTTATTTATTTTTATTTCTAAAATATAATAGCATCATTTAGGTACTTGGAAATTAATTTTTAGGGTATTTTTTGAATGGAAATATAACTATAGTCCAGTTAAAGCAAACAACATAAATTCTTTGGTTTATCTTATTTCTGCAATTGCATCACCTTTTATGGGATTCGTAGTTGACAAAACTGGAAAAAATGTACTATGGGTTAACATTGGAATTTGTATTACTTTGCTAGCCCATATTCTTCTAAATTTTTCCTATGTTAATCCTTACATGATTATGGTAATGATGGGACTTGGTTATGCAGTCCTGGCCAGCAGTTTGTGGCCCTTGATTGCTTTAGTTGTTCCTGAACATCAACTTGGAACTGCTTACGGAATGTAAATTATTGCTTTCAAGTATTATAGTTAGTAAAGTAAAAAGAAATATTTTTAAAGGAATATTGCACAAATATAATTAAATTTTTAGAGCTCAAGCGCTTCAAAATTTGGGTTTAGCAATAATTGCGATTGTAGCAGGACAAATAGTCGATTACACTTTAGGATACTTTTGGCTCGAAATGTTTTTTATTGGTTGTCTTTGGGGTATGTACATGAACAATGAAAATGTAAAATTAGTTTAAAAGATAACCTCTAGTGTTAGCATGTAATTCATTCACGTGTAAAACATACTTTTGTTTAAGTTCTTATTTAAAAATATAATTTTACTTATGTAGAAAATGTGTTCGTAATTTTGTTAATGAATAGTCATTTACGAAATATTCTTTTATTGCAAAGGATTAAAGAAAATAGTATATATAAATTTAAATGCCTTATTATTTTACTTTTTTCAGTCTGTTTAGTCATAGCGATCATAATGTGGATAGTGGATAATGCAAACACAGGTGGATATTTAAATATGACGCCATACCAACGTGAACAATATGAAGAATTTTGCATTATGCCATCAAATACAGACACTGAAAGATTATTGTCCGCAGATACACCAGATTTTTCAACAGCCAATTTACTGCAACCACAATCAGACATTCATATAAGAAACCGATACTTATCTCGAATTGGAGCTTCAGTAAATTTAATTTAATTTAAAAATTGCTTCTAAAATGACATATATGTATTAGTTACACGTGAAATTAAAAAAAATCATAAAACTAGATAATCTATAATAATCTACAATATTTGTATTTCTATCAATTATACACATTTTTTACTTATATTATTATATTATATATATATTTTTTATAATATACCTATATAATTTTCAGGTTCCCATTCACGCGAAATGCACTATAGTTCGTCCTTTAAGATGATGATCTATATCATGTATCAAATATAATACAAATTTTGTTTACTGTCTTCCCAAATCATGGTACGTAATATATATCTGTGATATGATTTTCTTATTTCATTTTTATGAATTTATGTATAATAATAAATATTACCATTAAAAATGTATAAAGAACATACATAGAATAAGAAAGATAATTTATTCATTACTCTGAACAAAATAAGTAATTTTAGCACATAAATTCTACATTCAATTAACTTTTATATCATCCACAATATAACAAAAGCTTTCATAATTTTTATATTTCTCGAATTATAATGTTCATAACTTTCAGAAAATATATTTGTAATTATATGAATTTCAGTAGAACTTTTTCATTTTATTTGTTCCCATTTATTTCACAATGTTTCAATAAATTCTTATTGTTTCAGAGTAAATTACTTACAGTGGAAAATTTACTTAGAGAAAAAGTGAAATACAAATTTACAATTAATTCTATTTTTGAAAATTGTCACTTCTATACTTGTTTCGCATGTAAAAAAATAGAAAGAATTTGTCAAAACACTACAAAGTGAGCTTATATTAATCATAATGACATTAGTTCATACATTTTAACAACAAATGTTAATGAAAATTTAAAACAGACAAAATATATTGTACCCATTGTTGGTGCCTGCCTGTTCTCAAATTTTTCAATGATAATTGTGTTCGTGAGTAATTTTTTCTACATTTTCGAATTAAGCTTTTCTCTTCTAAAAACAAATAAATGCCAAAAAAATTATGTATATATGCTCACATACAATGCTACACACATTAAAATATGTTTAATATTCACTAGCTTTCAAAGGATTATATTAAGTGACAATAGCACAATCTGTAAGTACATATTTATGTAACACAAATATTTAATTAATATCATTGTGCTATCCCAGCTGTAGTTTATACAATAAATTTTTTAAAAATAATTTTTATGTTATTTATAGTTTCCATATACTGTAATGTTTCCTATACCACATATTAATAATAGTAAAATTTTTGTTGAAGAAGGCTTTAATAAAATAGTACAAATAAAAACTATATAATATTTTAAAACAAATTGCAAAACGCAATGTTATCTTATTTCGTTCATATATGATGATGGAGACAATGATATAATAATGTATTATTTTATTTCTGGTGTTACAATTTTATTGTTCATTAGGTTCATTCATAATAACTCTTTTGAATAGGAAAATTGTTATTAATTTTTAATTGATAATTCATTTACACTTTTACACATACTGCTAAGCACTCAGCATCGGTAATGATTAATAATCAAGTGAGTGCGCCACAGTCATTTTAGTGTTGAACACGTGCTTGGAAGTGACTGACAGAAACTTCTCTTGTGAACACGTATATATGTAAAAATGGGGGTTCATGATAATGCAGATTCCAAGTATAGTGTTATGGGTAGTTCAAGTTTCTCAAAACTGGCTCCAAAAAGGTCAAATGCTGCGACTTTTATCGGAAATGCGTACAAATTACAAAAAAATGATGAACGCACAACCGTAACAAATTGTGACAAAATGAGTGTTACACTTCAGAATCAACGGCAGTCGTTACCTGTGTACAAGATACAGAAAAGGTATGTACTTCACGTTGTATATTAATTGTTAACAATTCATAATTTGCCTTTCTCGAATTCTGTTTATATTCTCCGCAATTCAGTTTAGAGTAAATTTTAATAACGTGAGAAGTTTATGTACTTGATTTTCGTACTTTTCTATAGATAGACATTATTCATGTATTATTTAAAGTTGTATTACACAGGTGGCGACTCAGAAGTATTCTCCATGCTCAAATTTATGCATATTAACTTAACTATAAAGATTACCGTGCGTTAGTATGGAACACATATCACTAACAAAACCTGTATTTAGCAACTAAAAATGTCTTTTGGTACAAGAGAGAATCAATGCATCAGGAAAGAGGTCTTATAAAAATTATAAAACCTGTGCTGCCATCTAGAATAGGACTTTAGATCGAACTTGAAGGATAATCTTGTAGTGAGAAGTGATGCATTAACTCAAATCCTTGACTAAGTAAATAATGTCTCCATATACTTATAATACAGAAAACCATCTTAAAAGAAGAGGAAAAGTAGCTTTCACAAAATGATATACTAAAGGATACTGACATAAGTTCTATCTGTTTCAAGCTATCCTTACAGGGTGTAATTCTTTCTAGTAAATGAATTTATTGTGTTATTAATAAAAGAACACAAAACATACTTGTTTAACGTGTTCATACGAATGCGAATCACTGGTGATATCAAATTGACTGTCCCATTTATATCGATATGTGAACGTGTTAATTTCTTAAATTATTTATGTAAAGAAGTATGCGTAAACAATACAATAAATGAAAAGGACTCTTTTTACTATACACAATTTAAAATGTACATCCTTTTGCATTAAATGAAATATTTTCGTAAATTTTTTTTGTAAATTTACGATATATTTTTGTAATTGATGTCCGCACACGACAAAATATGAAACTGTGTAATTAATAATTAGAAGAAAACATTTAAAGTGAAGTTAGTAATGTAAAGCATTACATTACTAACTTTATAATGTTTTATTTATCAACTTTAATATGTTTTATTTTTTTAATGATTTATTATTTTCAGTTTATTTATTTATAATTGGTTGTGCAAAATATAACACTCATAGTAATAAAAAGTACGTAAGTCTATATAATTAAAATTAAATCAAAGTAAATTAAAACGTAGGTGAAAATCTTACATAAGACAAGATTATTCAACATATTGAGGATACTGCAATTAGCGAGAAATAGGTAAAAATGGAAGAAAGAGATGAAGAGAACGATAAAAGTTTCATAATACATATTATATCCGTTGTTTAACGCGTTAAGCGCTATGCCAGTCATCGGACTTATGGCTTGGAATTTTTGGAGCTCTATTCGGTAATGCTGTGCTCCACGACAGTATGACAGATCATGTAAAACCCGAGCGGCAAGACTGTATGCGACTATTTCGATAAAGCGAAATCAAAAACGGCGGAAACTTGTTTGTACACCTAATACATAACAGAAACAGAATTTTTATACAGGAAAAAAGATTTTTTTATGCTGAAGAACATAATTTTTTGTATCAAAATTATGTGTCAGCAATTAATAATAATTTAATCGAATCAAGATTCTTTAATTACGAACAATTACGACATGAGAGCAAAATATTACATGTAACATTTGATGAAACGAAATATGTCGAACTATCAAAACTGAACTTTGATGAAATGTGGGTCCCTCTTACTTGCGTAAAAAAATATGACTACTTTCTTTTATTTCTGGCTTTAAAACGGTTACTGAACACTGGTAGTGTTCTTTCACCTTTTCATGCACAATCTGAGCGAATTTTTTCTGTTCTTACAGGTGTAAAAACGGAGAAAAGAAATAAATTAATTTATAATACATTAAATGCTATTACCAACTTAAGAAAGTAGCGTATACCTTAACGCATCCTTTTTTTCATGTAAATGTTATTTTGCGATTTCAAAACTTTCATTGAATAAGGAAATCTGTATAGAAGCAAATATTTTTAATTGCAATATGGAAGATATTCCTTGGGCCGGCTTTTCTTGAATAGAAATGTTATTTTTTCACAACTTTCCACGTATGGAAAATATTTATGTACAAACAGTTACTGTAAAATATTAGTGTTGAGAGTACCACTGCAGTATATATTTTTGCGCAACTTTTTTAACATGGTAATGTTTTTTATTGGGATTTCATGTGTTGTTCTGTAGAGGAAAGGTTTATTGCAAAAGATGCAATGTGGTTAAATAATACGCAATGAACATTAGTGTATGATCTGAGTATGGTGTTAAAAGATGTGAAATGCTTACTATAGGTTCCGTGTTGAACAAAACATAATTTTTTCAGACACAATAAATTTCAGACATGAAGGTTTTAGTACAGGCATATACAAAAAACGTATTAATATGACCGATGAAGTCAAAGATTTAGGTTTTCATAGGAAGACTACCTCATGTAAGAGAACGTGATGTAATATTTATTAGTCTTAAATGCAGGGGAGGTTCACACTCTAGCATGTAGACGGCGATTGAACAATCTTATAAAATCGTTATTACTTAATTCACTCCAAAGCGGCAGTGGATTATCGTTACAGACAATTATTCTTATGCGCAAAATTAGAATTACAAACATACAGAATGCGCTGGGTTTTTAAAATGATAATACATACAGAATAACCAAACAGTCCTGCTGTAACAAATTGGACCGAAATTCATTATCACACTCGACTCTTTTTTCCTAAGCACTTCGTTCAAAATAGTTGCAAGGAGGAAAGGGCACTAAACGGCCCACGGCACTTGTGCATTCTTCCCAATTTGCTCAGTCATATCGTTACCTAAGCCGGAAATCGAAAACAGTAAATCTCCCCTTTCCTCTCCGACAACTGAAATTTCTACACACACTCTTGAGTATACAAAATGACGGTTATTCACGGATCTTCGACAAAAATGTTCGCTGGTAATCACACACAAAGGGGGGGGGGGGAGTCCTCCATTGATTGACAGTCGTCGGTCTGGAGTCCCGTTCGGAAAGAAAAATAGAATTTCCTCACGGCAATTGACTTCCGCGGCCGGCCGGCATCTCCTTCCTTTGTCCGCGCCGTGTATCACTAATTGGTGCCCTCCTTAATCTTTTCTTCTGGGCCTTGACACTCGGGGTGGGGTATTTGGTCCTTGACTCTGATTCCAGGTACCCGATACAGCACTGGTCTGCTATCCTCGGCTACAAAGGGTGAACCTCGTCACTCTCCTTAAGGGCCGCGTTACACGACCCGGAGCCCTGAGATGGTTGGAGATTGGTATTTCCCAGCTTGCATTAAGGTGTTATAGGGTCAAGCTGGTGTAGTTTTCGACCTGGATAAAGCGGAGTCATGGAAGGCACGAGTGATAAGGCGTGGGTGCTGCCAATTCCTTAACCGTTTTAGTGCCAGGGGTTTTTAAAAATCCATGTCGAATTGTGTCATGCAGCGCGGTAGCGCTTCCGTTATTTATTTGCGAATAATGCCGATCGACGCGATCCTTGTACATTATGCAAGTTATTTACGATTATTTGAAAGAAAATGTGTAATTACAAGAGGAAACTCTCGACAGACTCGCAACAAGATACATGATGAATCGAGCGCGTTGCGAATTGACGATCGTAATCAAAAATAGCGACACGGTTCACCACAGTACGCGAACAGTGCGATCGCGCTGCGTGGCACTAAAACGGTTAAAAAGAGTACGGTAGTGTTTCCTTCTTCTCTATTTTTCTTCCTTTGGACGTAGGTGTTGACGTCCTGTCGTGATGTCGTGGTCCCAGGAAACGGAGGGCGCGTGTACGCTCACTCCACGCTCATACGACGACATGTTATGCTTCCGGCAGATATTCATGTCTTCGCATAGACAATAAATAACGAAAGCACGACAACGTTAACTTCCTCAGTGGATCCTTAGAAGTCTAAATCGTAAGCTTAGTATCGGGGAGTTTCGGAAGAGAGAGCGTTAGAAGGTGACCGTATCGAGTGCGTCTCACTACCATCCTCTTTTCAACGGGTCGACAAAAGAAAGACAGTGTATGTTTTTATAATAATTAAGAGGAGTACATTTATATGTACATTTATATCCGTTCTTTTGAAAATTCGAAATACTAAATGGATTTATAAAAACAATTTACCGATTAATTCACGTAGGACAGTAAAGAACTTGTGATTAGGATTGTAATTGAAGATTCGACGTTGCAGTTTTTGTATGTTGATATTCTATATTTTTGTTTATGCGCTGTAAACGATAGGTCTCAACGTAGCATTGTAGCGATATTTTAACTTGACCTTCTGGCCATGGTGTCAAATGATATTGACGATAATCTCGTCTGTGGTTAGTTGACAGATGATTACACATCAATTCTTGATATCAAGTTTTAAAATCTCTAAGATGTATTTTGTAAATGCGATTTTCTTAGACCAGATAATAATAAATGATAACCAGAGTAATAGTTTTAAGAGCTGTTGTTGGCACTAATGATGTTGTTGAATGCCATCTTTTGAGTCGCTTCCTATGTTGTTTTATTTATTCGTAACTGATGGTTTCAATCACTTCCTTTTTAGTCAGTAATTGTTCTTTACTATACGTTTTTTTGATTATTATTATTATCCGAAAAGAATAATTTACATAAATGATAAAGTTAATATCCGATTATCATAAATAATACGAATGTTTTACATTACATTATACATTGAATTTAGTAATACAATTATACATTTAAATTAATTATTCAAAATATTAATTATTGATATAACAATGTAATTCTTATTACTGTAATCAAATTACATATGTCATAGAAATATATACATTTTGTTTACAGTTATATATATAACTATATATAAATGTATATATATAAGTAGACTTTATATTGTACATGGTAGGTATACAAAGCTTATTATCTAGCTAAAACAAATGTTTTTTTTACAATTTGTTTTCTTTAACAATTATATTTATAAATTTATTTAATTATCAAAGATTTAACCTGTAACAAGAAAAAAATAAGCGCAGCGCGGCGGTTGTATTATAGTGAAAAGGAGAAATTGTATTGTCGTGAAATATTTACGTAACTTGGTAAGATCTTTCGGATATACAGTGTTTTCATAAAGATCATTACGTTTTGTATGGTGATCGAGGCAGTATAATATTTGGTTTAGGCAGCGGTCTGTCTTGCAGCGGGCCTGGTTGATTTTTCTTATGTTATGTATTGTAATTGATCGGTTCCTATTGCACGCCTTTTATTGTTTTGTGTTATGATGTATGGTGGTAAGTGTAGCAGACTTGATTTTTCGCTGCTAATCTTAGTAAGTAACGTACATTTGTCATTTAGACATAGGAACTCGTTTGTGCTGTTTGCACTAATATCTTCTTTCTTTCTTTTTCTTGTTCGTTGTTTAAAATATATATTGGTTTCATACGATGTATTCTGAATTTTCGATGGTTTGTAAATTGAATGAAACGAATTTGTATTCTTATAAATTAGAATGTGTTCTTTTTCGTTTAGTTGGACTAATTCTTTTGCGGTGTTACCAGAAACTTGTTTACGCGTTTTCTTTATTGCGGTTATAGCTTTTATATCATAAGACGATGAATTAGTGTTATTTTGATGTATTGACTCGAATTCAAACGCATTCTTACAATCTAAATTACATTCTTATTTCTGCTTTAATTTGATTAATTCTATCGATTCATTTACGGTTCTTGTATGTTCATTGTTTGAATTATTTGTTTTCTTATCACTAAGTTAGAATTTTTCCGTTTTGTCATTCATAGTTTCAGCATATTCATTTTCAGTAAAATTATTAACGTTTGTTCCACACATTGTATCAAGATTTGTTGTTTCTTTATTTATCATTTCTTTACTAGTAATTGTTGATAATCGCGTCGTTTTCAACTAAGTGCTTTGATTTAATTAAACATGCTGAATCATTCGCGGTTTTTGTAGTTTCAGTATTTAAATTTTGGTTGTTCTTAATGCTAAATTTGAAATTTTCTATTTTATTATACATTGTTTCCGCACTATTTTGTAAATCTATGTTTTATCGTCATTGTAGTTTCTTTGTTAGTATTTGTCGCAATGATTCCCGATTTTTCGTAAAATGGTATTGTGGTATAAGTTAAAGTTATCGTTTTGTTTTGTTCACGTATGCGCTTACTTGCGTGTGAGATATTTATTCCCTAGTTCAATTGCTTTGATCGTTCGTGAAAATTTGCCGCTTACTAGCTTTACATTTTTGCAATTCGGTCCCGGTGATGAGGCGACCGTCTGAGTAATTTAAACTTTCGTTTATGTTTTGGTTAGCTGGTTCGTTTGCCATAAAATTTTGTTTTAGTGGTAT
>JABFPT010003119.1:2250-13043 GCA_022817245.1 Nixonia krombeini
AGAAAAACCGAAATTACTTTCCTGCCAACCCAATAATTACTACAATATCATTTATATGTTGAGTTCATTTGTAACCCAAATACAGAAAATCATTTCATTCATGTTCCGCTAGATGCGTTAACAGTATGGGAATCATTGTATACGGAATCTATTTTCTCTGTCGTTCACCACATTTGACGTTGAATACGCGAGAGACGGTCAGCCG
This sequence comes from Nixonia krombeini, assembly GCA_022817245.1. Taxonomy (NCBI): domain Eukaryota; kingdom Metazoa; phylum Arthropoda; class Insecta; order Hymenoptera; family Scelionidae; genus Nixonia; species Nixonia krombeini. The sequence goes on from JABFPT010003119.1 coordinate 2,456, forward strand.
AGTGCCAGAAACACTATGTAATTTCTGGTGAGCGATAGTACAATTATGCCATGGATACTCTGCTTAATGATGACATGAATGTGGCATCACACAATTTATTAATATGCGTCTCTCCTCTGGCAAGTATATCTGTGCAGTGAATTTGGCATAACAGATGAAATAGAAGTTTTGTGAAATGATTCAGAACAGTTTTTCACGATGCGTAGATTCTTTCAAAAATGTTTCGTGGAAAATGAAATTTTGGTGGAAATGAATAGCTATCATTACAAGAGTCATTGCATTACATATGTCCGGGTCCAATCAGCGGATGATCGTTAGCATAGCTTCCGTTCATATAGCGTTCTCTACAAGAAATAAGCGTGTCTCGAATGATTATTTCTTGACTTTGTACAAGATCTTGAGACCAAAAAATGATAGCTGGGCATCCGCGGAATGCCAGATAAATCACGGAGACTCATTTTTCTACATGTAATTGAATAATATTCCGTCATTTTGGAATAAAGGGAATAACTCCAAACTACGTTTAGTGCGTACTGTTCTATGTAATAACAGTCAATTTGTTTATTGAAAACTTTCTTTTGGGGGTTCTACGAATGCATAATCTAAAATTTTAAGTTTTCATGAAACCATCGTACAATCTTTAAGGATGAAGAATAGTGGTTGAAAGTGCGAGCGGTGAAAAGCGAGGGAACGTTTCCGCGTGATCTCGCGCTATCGGATCACCGTCTCTGAGCTCAGGGTTAATGGATTTCTTGAAACTTTCTCCGGGTACTTAACCATTGTTCGGGATAGAATATGAAGTTTCCACTCATGAAATTAGCGAGTCTTTGGAATACGAGAAGGTGAGGATAGAGCACAGCTTCGACTCGAGGCGGTCGCGGCAGCGGCAGGGTAGAATGTTGTTCTCGTTTTGCTCGACGTCCGCTGTGAGAAAATGAAACTGGGTAGAACGGAACGGAGAGTAAGCGACATAGGCCAGTAACGGAGAATGTGAAAAAAGAAAGAAAAATACATGCAGAAAAAGAGGAAAAAACGAGGCGGGAGAAAGAAAACAGAAATTAAGAGTCAGGGAAATGGGATGGAATAAAGGGAACTGCGGAGTTTTGGAAAACTGTGCGGAACTTTCGAAGAGCAAATTGAGTGTGCTCCGTAAAACGTTGTCTTTCCAGCGACGCTGACTCGCTCGAGATAACCGGCGAGATCCATCGACTTTAACAATAATAACGCTACTCGACGACCAAGATGGAAACTTTTGCCGACTTTCGCGTCTCGTAAAACAGCGCAACACCGTTGCGAAATGAAAATCATTCGTAGAAAGTGGCAGATCTTTTTCATCTCGTCGACGTAATTGAGAAACGAGAATAGACGGAAGATTTGATTACCGCTTCTTTAGACTGCGGAACTTGAACCCGTCGATCTCGTCGGCAGTTGTTTTCACCGTCTTACTGCCGCACTACAAGAATCGTGCATATCGTCGTTCGAACAAAGCGCGACGTGGACGAAGCGCACTGGCCGCAATATTACGGCCACAGTGTGGATACCGCTGCATATTTCATGATGTGCGCAGTACGCACAGTAACGTACGTCCCGCAAGGGAAATCCCGACATAGTCGAGTACAACGCTACGACCGATCTGGAACCTTTGCCCAAGACTTCGCCTTTTGGCTTTGCGATGTCCTCGAATCGAGTTTACGTCAACAATCTCTCCAAACCCGTTACATCGAGCTTTCATATCGAATTACACGCTCGTCAAACGGAGTGTGGTTATCACTTTTTATTGTTGTTACAATCGCGGATATTATCATTGTCACATTGATTACTCTATTAATCACATTTCTTTCTTCGCGTGTTCAGTTAAGACGTCCATATCGTTTGCAAGCACAACGCGTCGTATAATCGGAGAAAACTCGTAAAATAAAAGCGGATTCAGTAGTTCGTCTTGTAAAAAATGATGAAGCACGTTTATGCCTCGTTCCATCATTGGTAATAAATAATGTATTCGCGTTGATATCTTTACATACTTCAAACCCTCGAATCACACGAGATGATGCCAACAGATGATCGAGAGGTATAAAAGTTTGTAGAATTGATCGCAAAATCCAAGGGAAGTTATCCTCACTTTCGCACTACAGTTTAACTCAACAGTACTTTGTATTATTCGAATAAAATATTTTTCAGAGATGTTCGAACAGTACTGTGATGATTCGGCCAAGAATTTATCAAGTTAATAACTTCACCGTGATAAATTGGACTGAATGCTTAGTGCAAAACGACACGCAAATGAAGAATGGAAATGTAATGGAGAGGTGAATTTGAATAATGATATCATAGTGGGCAAATATGGCTAATTTAATGAAAGTGCTGCTTCACTGTAGTCGACTCATTACGTATGTGTATATACATGTGATGCAAACAACGTTCTCGAGCTTGCCCGCTTTTGTAACAAGTCGCAGGAAGATGAGGAAGGTGCGGTGAAGAAACGAGGTGGGAAACAGGTGTGTGCTTCTTGTAAAAGAAGGAAGTGTTTGGGGTAATTACACTAACACAGGTCCGCCTGCGATAAGTGCCGGCAGCGCCTTTTCCCGGCACTCGGGAGCAACGCGTTCAGTAAACCCCCGGTGAGCAACGGATAAAGATACCAGTCTATAAATTAATTAAGCCGAGTATCTAAGGCCAAAAGCCGACTTGCGGGAAGACGTTGCACTACCTAAATCTGCGTTAAAGCCAGCCACCATTCTCTGTTTCATGAGCGAGCAATTCTTTCCTCGACAATCTCTTACTTTTGGGGAAAACTGTCGCGAAATTCATATGGTACATTGTACACGCCAAGTTCGCGTTTATGCAATTCTGGAGTGAACCTATGCTGAGTTAAGCAAACGCGATTTGAAATGGTTTCCACGCCGACCACTTGTCTATCCACTGACCATTGTCGTTTCTTTGGAAATACTCTTTGACTGTTTTAAACATCGTTTCAAAAAGTTGTGTATTTCGCATCCTTCACAATGCATTCTTTCGGGATTCACGTAGATATGTGTAGGGGTTAGGTCGATAGCAAGCCGTTATCCAAAAACCGGAGGGCTTATGAATATCTTATGAATGCTTATAAGCTACTCGTAATATTACACCTTGCCATGCCATTCCCATAGTGATGTCTTTTCCATGGAAAACTTTCTTTGGATACATTGATCAATTCACATCGTGTGTAGCGCAGAAGAAAACGTGGTACAGCGTGTGAATACATATATCGCAATAAATATAAAGAAGCGTATTAAAAACAGGCATTTATCCCGGAATTCGATGTTATTGCAAATGACAAGCTCCGTTGCTTTCCAAATCTCACAACCATCGACGGACAATACACGGCCACAACGTCATAGCTGGAAGTCGTAAGATATTCAGAGGAAAAAGAGTTTCTCTGGTAAACAGAGTCTGTCGTGAAATAGTAAAATCTCCTCCACCTTTTGCACGACCTTAGCTTCTCCGTAACGAAGCGATCCAAACGTTCCCGAATGAGTACACATACTGCGAGAGACGTCGACGACGTGTATGACCCTCTCTCACATCGACGTTGTACAGTGCAGCCAAGGCCCTGAATAAATTTAAATATCACCGGGTCCTTTGATATGTTAACAAGTTCTATCCACACTTCTAGAGACGTAAAATTCTTTGATAAGAACTTCCTTTCGGCACACGTCCTTTTCGCTATCGACTATCATTTACATTGCAGTATATTTGTACGCGAGACATTTTGCTTGCCGGAATGACATACGTACACACACACATACATACGTATACTGTAATAAATAAATTCTAAATATTACACGATGCTTGAGAGGGACTGTGCATGGTAAAAAATCTAAGAAGGTATGCAAAACAGTTTTTCACGTGTGTAAATTGATATTTAGGGTCCATTTCTTTCGTACAATGTTATCTAGATTTCTGTAAATCGTGATAAGTAGCGCAGTTATGTATATTACATATAATGCATTCTTTAAATTAGAGGAAGAAAAGTACGGACGGTTAATGAGACGGTTAATATCCTTGAGACATCAAACCAATATTTCACACAACCTCTATTATTATTTTCATGATTGTGTGAATGTACAGAGATTTGTTCAACGAGTACGCTACGTGGATAAACAGTAAAAGTTGTAAATGTCTTAGAAGCAGGATTATCAATTCTTTTTTATAGTAGTCAAAAACCTACATGTACAAGTCGTAACACAGTCATCTAGTTGACTAAATAATTGCACAAAAGTGAAGAGTTCAACTGAGATAATTCTAATAAAATACCAGAATGTTCTACTTTGTTAGGCTAATAAACAAAAGCAAGATTTACGTCAAACAATTAATATGCATTATTTTCATCCACGGTATTTAAATTAAACGGTTATGAGCTGGTTAATTTGCCTCGTTCATGATTTTTGTTTGCGAATTTTATACTTTACATACAAAAGACGAAAATGGAAAGATTAAGGAAAGAAGATTACCTCCTTTTCTTTTTTTTCTTGCAACAAGCTATAAACGAAGAGACGAAAGACTGTAATAGCTCCACATAGCTATGTATTACAATCATTGAGATCGCGACTAAAGTATAACGATACGATAAAACGAACTTACCTATACGTAAAGTTCAAAGATAATTTTACGAAGCCTTATTCGTATATGATTACACCTTCATAGAAAATTGTTCTTAATCCAGTTATGTTACGATTATTGAATTTCTGTCTGAAGTACAAAAATATAAGAAAGAGGAAAGATCAGAGCTGTACTTTTCCTCTTCTCGTTCTAAAATTTATGGAAAGGCACATATATAGCGTAATGATGCTACATACTGTATTGCTCTCCAAACCAGACTTGCATAATTACGATAAGGCTTCATTTACAGATATGTTTGTTTGATCGTATTTATGATCCCATGAATGCAATTTGTTGAATATTCCCGCAGCTAATAAACCAACTGATGTGCATACGATAATAAATCAAATGACATAGTTCGTATAGAGTGGAATTATTTGTAATTAACAGTAATATTATTGATAACAATAATAATGTTAACGTGTATATTCCATACTTTGTCGTACGGTACGTTATGTCCCATTGTTCCTGTTGTATAATTGACAACGCGCGAAACGTTGAAATAATTAAATATGCACATGTGTTCAACAGACCATTAATCTGTATAGATTACGCGTGTAGGTTATCAAACGTGTCATAGAGTATTGATATTTATCTAAAAATGTTACCGACCATTTCACGAGTAAAATTTTCATATTTATATGTTTAGACAAATATCAATACCCTATGACATATATGTATAAGTGTGTGTATAGCAAGGCTGTCGATTTTCATTTTCACGCGTGCATTGTTGTCGGTCACACAAGCAAAAGAACGTTCCTATTGATAAAAAGTACGATGAATTTGGCAAAACAAAAAATAGTGGCCGTAAAAGGCAATGCATATTCATCGGCTATTTTTCGTTGTTTTTCGTTGCTTTTCGTTTCCTTAATTTGGCAAAATTGAAATATACGAGGGATCGGAAGCGCTATCGTTTTTACAGACGTAATTTTGTGCGGGGACCACGGCGGATTATTTCGCGTCATATTGCGTTGAATGAAATATGCCCGCGTGAGATTTCGCGCCTTGGCAAATAGCGTGATTGGGAAATTTTACCCGACTAGTGAATCATAGACTCGGTCGAAGTTATATACATCTCGCACTATTCTCGCCAATTATTCAACATTTTGTTACAACTCACGGACACAATTTTCGATTATATTCTTAACAATTGTGTAACATATGCTCGCATTATATTCATCTTGCAGGGAATCATTGTGATATTGCAATGAATATTACATTATATATAAAATCTATATACACAAATATAAATAGTAATGTGTATTAATAATGTGTAAATAATAGTATTTTAAATAATTATATGACTAAGAATTATATAATTGCGTTATTAGGGTGTTTCATTGGAAGTTTATTATACAAACTGTCATTGAACGTCATCGAATGTAAGGGATGCAGTTGCGCTTGTACATTTAAATGAAAATATTTCGTTTCTACATGACATTTCACGTTGAACAGCAGCCTCAAGAGCCCGGGTTTAGTGTGCCATATTAAAATGCTGAGTGAGCGCATAACTGCGAGCGGGACACAAGTCACACATGCCAAATGTATGTACCATGAATAAAAAAGCAGTCTCTATTGCGATTTCACTGTTTCGAACGATGCGTTGTATGTTAATAGGGCAGTAACATATTGATACACTTCGTCGAATAACTGACAGTGACGTAATAAGAACAAATGTGAATATTTGGACGAATGTTATTTACGCGTATCGCGAAACGCGGAAAAAGAGTCGCGACGGTGCGACTTCATTAGAAAGTTCGAATTCACCGCTGCCATCCGATAAATCTGGCAAAGTCAGCGCCGGCAGAACAATAACCACCGCGGTTTTCCAGGAGATATTGTCGGAGAAAGATCCCATTCTCTGTGCCAACATACGGCGCGGCTTCTAAAAAGAAGGCTGAAGAAAGCTGGAAATTCAAATGAGGACGTTGCGAGAGGTGGGGTGGGGGTAAGGAGATGATGAAGTTTCGAGTACGATGCAAACTGGCCAGTGAGAAATATTCATTTGCGCGAGAAAAATGGTCGGAAGAAGGTATGCGAAAGTGAAGAGGATTGGCGTAAAGAGGTTAAGAAAGCATCTTAAGCACAGCGAGCAGTCGCGGCTCAAGTATGATTAACAATTCGATAGCGTAACGGAGCGGGGCACGTTCGAGTTTCTGAAGTTGAGCAAAGTTCGGGTAAACGTGACAGCAGCATCGCTCTGGTGTCGTAATAATATTCATACGTATACGCCTGATGAGCGATTATGATTGACAAATGCATCGACGCACACTCGGAACGATTCGCTTGGACTAATTAAACGGATCAGGATAAATGTACTTGCGCATTTCATGCTTAACTTGCGACACTAATGTACTCGCCGTAGGTGAATAAAACGCGCGTTATATACGTCGGGATTAGCAGATGGAGTAACACGATGTTGCTCGCGTTAGAAAAAATAATGCATGCTATTGCGGTATTGTTATTCACCACATTTACAACCATTCTGAAGTGTGGAGTTAAAATATAGAGGACCACGGCGCGGTGTGTCTGTAACGTCTAAACACACTAGTTCTCAATTAGTCAAAGTTGTCATTATTGTTGCAATATGTTTTGAATGATGCTAATAATATTATGGACTACTTTAACGACATACTGACAGCTATAACTAAACAATTTGTAATCTTATTATAGTAAGTTTGAAAAATATGAGAATATTTTACAACGTTACGACAACAACTTTGTGTAGATTTTCGTGTTTTGCGAGTGCAATAACTGTACAAAATTTTGTTTATATTTAGTAATAAGGCAGAAATGGTTGTTAAACGTGCGAAATATCAAAAAAATTCAGCAAAGGTAGTAAATTTACACGGGTGAGTTGAATCCCTTGAGCTAACGCGCAATTTTGCCTGAAAGAGCACTCATTTCAACCAACTTTCTTTTCCGCCGCGTTATCGTAGAAACTTTTGAATATTTAAAATCGTCCGCCCGACGCGTGTATATAATTCTCACCTATCTCGGAGGAGAGAACGGCGATGCTGGTGTGCGTCGCCCGGCGCGACTTCGAAATTTCGCTGCCGCGTACACCTCCGGTCTCCCGACAATTGTTTCCGCCCTGGCAAAAAAAAGAAAAGGAACAAGAGAAAAGAAGGAAAGAAGAGAAAAGAAACGAGAAAGAGGCCGTGACCCGACCCGCGCGCTTATCCACACGTCGTGTCACGCACCGCTACGTGCCATTTTTCCATCCTACTCTCATACATTGGCCGACAGTTTTCTTATGCTACGCGAGATGTTACTTTGAAATTTAGAATTCCACTGACAAAAATACCTTTGGGATCTCTGCACGGCTCATCTTTCAAACATGATTATTTCCACGAATGTCTGTAATCATTTTTACTTGTCGGGGGATGCGCCAGCAAATTACATCAAATTGTCGTTTACTTGTTGGCCTTCGAAGGTCGCACATTTTCTCCACAAACCATATTTCGCTGGCATAGTCGATTGGATATGCGAAAAGCGCGTGAAATTTATCCACTCGCACAAATCTTGCAATTGTCATTAACAGATGATAATGACACTTTCACAACGCGTACGTCGTGTTTGCAAAAGAACCCTTAAAATGGCGAGTTAAGTTATTGTTATGGATGACTGTTACATGTACCATTTCACGGCAGATGAAACTATTTCACTTATTCGTATAGAACAGCTCTTGGTATGGCCGTAATGACGCAATGCCAGTGAACTATTAATGAAATGTCAATGAAACTGAATTTATTAATAAAATAATTTGTTTGTTACTGATAATTAATGTTTTATTACTATATCAGGAAACTTGATTTTTTGCCAATATATCAATAAATATACTATAAAGGTATACATGTGCATACACGTTTTTTATTACTTTCTATACACCACAAACGATATACTACAAAAACGAAGTCATAAACTGTGTATAACTATTTTCAATTTACAAAATAACATATTAATTTTAATTTGAGCGAATTTTTTATTTATTACGAACGATGATTTCTTTATGAATAAATTCTTTTCATAAGTTTAATTGTTCAATAATGTTTTGATATTGTTTTTTGCTGTCTGCTCTGAATAATAATCATAATAATGAGGATAATAATAATAATTATTATTTTACATAATTTAACACCTTACTAATCCCGATAATACGTTACCAATAATTTCACGCGATCGCTGTAGTCAAACCGTCCATTGTTTCCCATGGCAAAGAGACGTTGCTGTTCCGTATCAATGTATTAAATAGATGACTTAGTTATTTTTCTAAGATATTTTCCAAACTACTTTTTGGCCGATTTTACTAAGGTTTCTTCGAGGAACGGTTTGAAAGAGCTCATTTTGGTTCTCACACTGCACCAACAAAATTTTATGTTACTTTGTGGAAATGTACGTCGCTTATACCTTGTGTGTATATTATCAGTTTTGAAAATGAAGCACACAAGTGAATTATAAGCACACAAACAATTATCAAAATTAATTTGATAAGTAAATTTTCATAGTTTTATGCATAATGGGCCGTGGAAGGCAACGTGCTAGCACGGCATGGTACAGTAATGACATTATTCTGGTCGTACTTTCCAATATGCCTCCCGAATTGATTTAATTAAATTGTTATTTAATATCTGCAATTTCATGTTGTTTCAGCTTGGACAGGGACCAACCGTTCACGTTCCAACTAGGAGTTGGACAGGTTATCAAAGGTTGGGACCAGGGTCTGGAGGATATGTGTGTAGGCGAAAAACGGAAATTGATCATTCCACCAGAACTGGGATACGGAGAACGTGGCGCTGGAAATGTCATTCCCGGAGGTAGATTCGCACACTGAAATTTGTTTATAACGTTTTTCAACACCACGATGTAAACTGTTATCAGATAGAGCTTCTCTAAATCCAATTCAATAGACCACTGTGCAGGACTTGTAAATTTAATTTAACACGTGACTGCCATGTTAGTTCTATTTAATTGATTTAGCGGTGAAGGTGTTTTTAAAAACATTTTCCTGCAAAAGTAATATACGAAGGAATTAATAAATTAAATAAAATAATAAATTAAAATAAACATATCGTAAATTAAATAATAATAATAAAATGACAATCTCATGAAGTATGGAAATGAGGAATTGAACGAAAATACCGGCATTTTACATTTGTTCGAACGAAAAACATGACATCGAAAATGCAAATAAATTAGTAAATAAATAATTGCGAATAATGCTGTCAAAAGCTTCTAAATTAATGTCGTATCGACTAGTAATTTATAGTCGGATGTGGAATAACCGACAGGTCGATTAGGGTATAACGTGTGGGTGGCCTTTGCTTTTTGAATTATCCGTGAGAACGTATCTGCATTGGTATACGCGTTTGCTCATTTGATGCGCAACGAAAAATACAATCGAACCGCGTTCCGATAAAGTATTAGCCATTAAATTAAACGTGGTAAACGTTTATAGTATACCATTGGTTAGCCGCAACCAATGGAACCGCAATATCGTATCGATGCCTCGTCCATATTTTGCTCCAATCACTGTTTTGCGTGGTACGCTTCAAAGGATCAGACCACAATTTTGGAAATGGTACATTTCACAAGTATTCAAATAGCCACGAATTTTGTGCATCATGAATTAAGTAAACTTTACATAATTTAAAAACTTGTCCAGTTAATGTTTTGTATTCAATATTATTAAGTACCTTTTTTTATTTTCCAATGACAAGTGTTCGTATGGTTACGATACATCCAATCCCTTCGGAATTTATTTTGTTTAATTTTCATATAATTAAATTACAGTATTTGGTATCGTATATTTGATTTATTTGTTTTTAATTATCACAATTTTTAGGAAAAAGTTTCACAACTACATTCTTGTGCGACCGTAGGGACGTGTTGAATGAGATGTCTTCGTAAAACGATATCATTTCTTTAACTGAATCAAATTCTTATAAAC
>JABFPT010003122.1:0-11637 GCA_022817245.1 Nixonia krombeini
AGAGCAGAAAAACTGGGAGTGGACAGGATTGGTAGGACGGGTGCGGGGACGTGGGTGGATTAGACAGATGGTGTCGCGGGCGGTGGGAAGGGGGAGGTGAGCGCGGGGGGGGGGGGGGGGGGGGGGGGTGGAGGGAGGGAGGGCGTGGGGAACGAGGGAGGGGGGGCGGGGGGGATGAGGGGAGAAGAGAATAGGAAGGGGGTGGAGGAGGGGGGGGGGGGGGGGGGGGGGAGGGGGGGGGGGCGGGGGGGGGGGGGGGGGAGTGGCGCTCGTTGAAAGGGTGGCAGTGCGGCTTCCGTCGCTTTAAGACGACGCCGTGCTTTCCGCCTCTCAATGGAAAGTGCCTTGAATGGGTAACGAAGCAACAGAAAAGTGTCAATGCTCATCGGGCATAAATCCAGTGGCGACGTTGCCATTACGCGCTGTTGCCAATTCTAAACGCTCACTCGGCAACGACGAGGGGCCGTTACGCGGACGAAGCGTAAAAGAAGCTTTCTACGAAAAGCCAGAGAGAGAGAAGAGAAGAGGGGTAATATTTCGTGAGGAAGAGACACACGCAAATAAACAGGCTAAATACTATTTGCGGCTCAATCGCAGTATCAATTATTCATTGCGTCACTTGCCCGTGCAAACGGCGCCGTTATGCTCGCCATTAATTGTTGGCTAAATATACCAGAACTGCGTGCGGATCTTGGAAATAGCCGCGACGGGGCCTTGCGAAATCGGGCGGAACTAGATGCCAATTTCAGATAATGCGAGAAGTAATTCACGAAAATAACGATACCCGCTCCATTTCCGAATATTATTGGGCGGGCTTGGGAAAGGTTTCGCGCCGGGTAAATAAACAATCTACTCGCCCGCGCGCCAGGAATATCGATGGAGCATAGATCACGTTCGATACCGATCAACGCAATGCGAACAACTTTTCGAGACAAAAAAAAGCCTACCATTCTCGTGTAAACGTAAAAATATTTACCGTAGCCACAACAAAAGATAACTTTAAAAAGTAATTCCCGGATTTCGAAAATATTTCTCTGTATTTAAATATACCGTTTTCGTGAGTATTTCGAGAACGCGTTCCAACCAACCAATTGGTTATTCTCTTTCTTGAACGAACATTACATTCCGAGACTGTTTCGCTCATTCGCATGTCCTGTACAATGTATAACGTATTCCCAGTTTCACACTGCACTCGAGTGTTCCGTAGTACACGCACACGCATAAATATTAGAGCGAGTACAGCGCGCTGCATGTCACAAAGGAGCGCGTAAACATACTTTTCCCCGACTGCCTTTCGTCCCGGTTTCACACCAGGTTGCATCGATTTGCCGCGTACCAAGATAGATTCGCAAAACACCTGTCGGCGGTAAGGGAAGGGGAGCGACGGGGAGGGGAATAAAAGAAAGCAGGGGAGGCCAGGCTTGCGTAAGCGGCAATGTGGTCGGAAATAACAGGGATATACTCGAGAGAGGAGACAAAGCCGCGCGGAAGGTCACCGGCCAGGCCACTGAACGGAAGCCGTACGGTCGTTCACGTCGGCGGTTTCAATTAGTTCCGTAAGGATTGCGAAAGACGTGGCTGGCTCTCCCGCGTGACGCTCAATTAAGTTCGCCGCGATTTGTGCCAATTTCAACCGTGCTTGCCCCGCTCTGTATCATAAACCATGCGTGCTTTCCGCGTTAGAGGCGCCTCGGAAAATGAAGTCTAAACCACACTTCAACATCGATGAGTCTTCGCATTCCCAAACAAGCGGTCCAACTTACGGCTGGAAGGTCAAATTGCTTTCAAGTATTATCCCTACGTTTGTGCGGAACTATCGGTTTTCTCACACCCGTAATATCGTCGTGTTTCTCACACAAGCATTCTCGGCCATTACAATCCATTCAAACCGAAAATAAAGCGTTTTTGTTCCATTTAAGTTTTTTCTATTCCGAATTTACCGGCCACTGTTCTGAGACGTAAGCGAGTGGTTCGATTCGCAGAAATTGTTTGTTACGCATTGCGCTCGCGGTGCGTTTACGTTTTTCGTTCGGTTCGTCCTTGAACGGCGTGTGTCGGCGAACTTCGGAGCGGAGTATAAATAAGAAATGAGCTCGCGTAAACTCGGAACAATGTCCCCGGAGCGCGTTTGCCCTTGACTCGGTCATTTTGGCAATTGCTGGCTGTTATAGCCCCGTCACACGTGGCTCGCGAATCTCACGATACGCGATTGGCTACGATGCCAGTGATTCGTCGCGGCTCGACACTCGGCACAGAAGGTATTCTAAACAACTTAACCCGCGTCAGTGTTGAATGCGTTTATGAAACACCGTTAAAATGTAATACTAAACTTGAAACACATATAGTGAGATGCGCGCGAAAACCAAATACGATACAAAAGCAAGCTCACATGCGTGTGTTTATTTTCACTCTAACCCCAATATTGTATACACACTCGGAGCATAAGAAACGACCGTCGCTTCTCGGACACCACACTGAGACGCACTTTTCCGTCTGCTTTCTTACCAACAGGACGGTGACGGTGACAAGTGGTCGTGCATGAGCACATAAATAACTTGCGCAAGTGTTAATTAATGTTTATCTCCGGCACGATATTACTCGCGAGCGCTCCATGTGGAAAATAACGTGAATACGGAAATCAGTGTCACCGACATTCGCTTCACAGGGTAAATGGAAGGAATCGCATAACGCTACAAGCTGACTTAGAATATACAAAATTAGCGAAAAAAAGTACAATGCGACGTTGCCGCTACTGCGGAATAAGTATGGAGGAGGGTGTTAGTGATTATTGGAATTTCGCGAACCGGTCTTTATCGCTTCTACTCGCCCCCGTATTCCACCCCTTGGCTGCCCCGTGTCAATGCAATGAACGGGGAAGACTCGGGACAATTCCGACAAATGGCGCGCGCCGTCGTGGGAATATACAGCGACTGCGCTCGGTAAACAAGTTCGAAGAAGTTAACGGCGCAGGGAAGTCGGAACCGTGTGTGTCCTTTGAGCCTGCAAGGTTACGCCGGCGAGAAACTTTCTCGCGTTCCGTGACTCGGTGTTCGAAAGCCCCGAGGCTTTCGGAAACTTCGCGCGTGAATTTCCGCCCGTCACGTCGAGCGACGTTGTCGGCGCGTTCCTTACATATTTATAATTACAGTCTCTTCTTCGCCGTATCTTTCTCTCCGGTCGACCCACCTCTCTTTATTATCGGCTCGGCAACGCAACACGTGGAGGTGAATCATGCCTCGGCGTGTTATCGGACACGAATGCAAACACCGCTATCGAGCTGTGGATTCGATAAGATGACATTCGCTCGTTTGCGAGAGGATCTGTTGAATGTCGCCGTCGCGCTTATCGCGATGAGATCATTTTTATTCGGCCATTTTGTCCCTTTGGGACAAGCGATCAGAATTTATCTCTGACAAGTGTATGAGATATACAGGAATACTTTTATTTGCGATGCTCACATAACAAGTTTTGCATACTAATCAGTGAATCATGCTGTACAACTGGTCGAAAGACAGTCTGAGTGTCGTGTGTGCGTGTGTATGTTTTCATAACTGTCTTCCACCTAGCGTGGAAGTCGTCGATGCGGGAGCGCGCAATTAACCGTGTTTTGACGTACGTGTGCAGGGAACGCCGTGAAGCGGAAGTGCGGGAGCTGGAGAAGCGGGAACGCGAGGCCAAGATGGAGCGGGAACGGCTGGAGAAGCAGAGGGCGGCCGAGCAAGCCGTTCACAAGCATTTCGAGGAGTCCCTCAGGCTGGCGCAGCAAAAGGTGAGTCAGCCTTACTGCCTCTGCTAGTTTATGTCTGTACAGTTATCTCGTCTCGCGGAGGCGAATGCCACGATTTTATTATTATCAAAATGATGCATTTCTGCCGACCTTTTACAATCGACTCATTACTTTCAAATATCGTCATCTTCCTATAATTGCAGTTTAGCTTGTCATACATATTCCGCCTTGCAAATGAACTACGAATCCGTTTACAGTGAAATGTATCGTAATATGGTGATATTCCTCGTAAAGCAGTGTACTCGAAAGGGAATGAGAGGAAAGGTTGTTTACCACCGCTGAACGAGTGCCAGCAGTCCTGTGAAACAGATTTCTGGCAACAGAAATCTCATGGTTTTGAAAATCCGGAATCATTTTAAATGCCCAAACAAAGACATGCAACAAAAACTCACTCGAGACCTAAACGGAACAGCTCTCGACTGATTTCCAGCTTTGTTAACAATGCGGATGAAACCGGGCTTGGGAGGAGAGGGGGACGGGAAAGACCTGCATAAAGCACTTTTGTGTAGCGATATTAAGGCATTTGTTGTCTTGGCGCGTATGACTCAGTGAAAGAAGAAAAAGCAGAAGAGAAGGAGCGGAAAAAGGGAGATGGAGCAGAAGGACGAGTGAAAGAGAGGAGACGAGCAAACAGCGCTTTTAAAGGGCCGCGTGGTACACGAGAGAGGGGTAGCCAGGTTCCCAGACGTGTCTGTTTGGCGAAAGGGAGGGGAAGGAAGGTAGGGAAGCCAGGCGATCGATGCATTCCAACACCTGCCCTTTGTGCCCGTCCGGTAAAACCTGTGTATGAAAACCTGCTGTTGCCTACGAACTTCTTGACGCTTACGCACACTCACCAGTCGTATAGATGACGGAACACACACACACATACACACAGGCAGAAAGGAGGAATCTGCCGCACTGAACACACGGGAGACATAAGGTCGTGGCAGTTAGTGTCGGACTGTCGACTCGTTCGGCGGCCGGGTCGTGTCACCGCTCGTGACCTTGCTCGCTACGTGAAGGAGACTTCCGTTTTTCGTTTGGTAAACAGAAGTAGAAGTCGGCGGGCGAGCATTTTCCTGGAACTGTGAATTGGGCAGTGTGCTGGGAATTGACTTCTCGGGGATACGTGGCACGCCGATACGTTTCTCGGCTGCGTGTGACGTCATATCTCGCTTGTAGTACACGTAGACGAAACAAGAGGACGAAAGTCATCCGAGCGTGCGCACAATTCTGGGTAACGTCGACGCGACATGTGCGCGGAATTTGCGATCGCATCGGGGATGAGGATATGCGAAGGGACAAACGGCGCTGTCAGAGTTTGGCTTTCGGGGAATTTGGGACTATTGATTCGAATTGCTCGCCAGTGTGAGAAAGCTGTTGGCGATTCGTATAGATGGAAATGTGGGTATGTAATGCGAATTTCTTCGTATGCGCGTATACGGGTGAGTATACCCGTAACTTGCCTGGAATGTCCATACCGATTGCGCATAATTTACACAATCTTACACCAATGTGCGTACTGTATACAATCTGTTTTCGTAGCATTACGAAACAGCTTTTTGAACAAAGGACTATTTATTGTTTTGTTTGTCTATTTTTAAACGCATTCTTATATTTCGTATATAAAGTATAAGTTGTTACGTAAATCCGAAGGTCATTGAAACTCGCATTGACCGCCTCGTTTCCTGAATATCTCGGTAAATTCTTTCGAGACTAATCCATCTGTAGCAAACGATCGTGGTAATTGGTACGTTAAGAAACTGAGGTATCTTATCTGTAGAGATAACGCTGCTTGTGTAATGACTTTGTGTAGTATTTAGTACAGATACGCTTTGCCGGCAGTTGCAAATGAATTTTAGCTGCAGAAATAGCGAGCCGCGGTGCATGACACACCCATTTGTTTATTTACTCGAACGAAGCCAGCTTTCAAGTAATGATCATGAAAGTCATTGTTTTAGGAACGGGGAAGCGCCGTTAAAGCAATATACCATTTCTGCACGTACTTGCTATTAAATATAGATTAATGATAATTGAATGGTAATTGCTGTTTTATTGGAACGAATCTTTTCAAAACAGTTCAAACAATGTTCTTTCTGAAATCGTTAAAAAACGATGACGAAATGTACGCATTATAAGTAGACTCAAACAATAACATTACAACCACAAAAGAAACAACTGTAATGATTATCGAATATAACACAATTTGATCTAATTATTATTCTGGGATTTGTACATACAAAATTGATACTTATGTAAAGTTGAACAAAATCGTGACACGCATAGTTTACCTTAAGCTGATGCTGTAATTCGCTACACAACGCGCACGAAACAATTAACTTATCAGAATCAACAATTAACTTATCTGAATCGAACCGATAGCATTCTCCAATTGTTTATTACTACGACTTTTCGGTAACTTGATTTTTCCGGATTGAAAATCAGTCGTTGCCCGATACGTTGCGAGCTGATACTTTGTTTTCCATTTCAATGCGTACGTGTGCGCGCGCGCACGTGTAACAAGATATTTTATCAGCTGACGCGTTTATCTTGGTCGTTTGAAAAATACCAGACGTGGATGGCAGCAACAGATGACGATTATTATTCCATCCGTGACACGTTGATTTCTCGTCAACTAACAACCGATACTTCATACTGGCGTTCAGCAATTTCGTCAGAAGATTCGAAGGTGACCCGCGAGAAATGTGATACTCGCCCGCGTTTTAATGAAGGAAAAATTACCTCGCCCGAGAATCCTTTGAAATTTCATTTTTTTACCGGGTAAAAATCATTTCGTTGCTTTCGGAAACATGTAAGCAAAGTGGAAAAAAGCAGAGAAAGCAAATATGGTTAAGAGTCGGAGAATCCGCGGTGAACGTCGTTATTGAGGCCAGTTACCCTGTATTACTTATAATTATCTCTATAGATAAGGGATAACCGTGCTTGACTATTATACGTAATTTATGTACTAACGTCTATGCATACGACAGGCTAACGAAAGCGCAAAACTAGTCTAATGAATATGCGCGAAGATATAAGCATTCTCTTCCCTCCCCATCTCTCGCGGTCGCCAAGATCGATACGTTGCGTAATCGCTGCTATTCAGCGTTTTTAATAGTTCCCTCGATGGTGAATCACCGCTATTAACTTCTCGTTGCCTTTTTCGAGTTCATCACTCGAATTTAATCGTTTATTAATGCTGATAGGCCGATCGCAAGCAATTTTGCAAACAATACCAGGGAAAAATTGACGAGAGAAGATAAAAATTGATTGTGGCTTTAAACGGGCTCTTAGCAGACCCCAGTGGTCCAGAGAATGCGACTGCGGATCAAAGCTGGTGTTTTTCGCATTGCGCGCGTGCGCACCTTCCACAGAAAGCAGGTTTGAGGCAGCGGTGATTTCGCGGAACTGTTAATTAGAGGAGCCTTCTCGGTATCGAAATATGTCTAGCAGGCTTCCAAGTCGATAAGTCACGGGGGAACGTGTCGTTGAGTTCTCGGAAGAACCCCACCCCATCCCTCCCTTTCCCAACACCGCCTCGCTCAGTTCTACCACGCGACATATTGTAATTTAATCCCGTCCCAATATTCTCCTTTACAGCACCGGCGAGTCTGTTTTGAACCGCGAATTTTTTCTTCTTCTAAAGGTTGGTTCGCACTTTAATATTAGTGCATTTTGACCACAGGATATGTCACTTGGTTATTGTGATAGATGAATCAGCTTTACAGAAGGGAGTGACAATGTTGAGAGAATAATGTTGGGATATAACGTTTTCTTTTAGAGGATCACACGTAGACTGCCTCGTGAGGGCGGGACTGGGAACATGTATAGGAAGAAGGTGGAGGAAGGGGAAGTGGGACAAAGACAGGGTGGTTCAGTGAAGAGTTATACGTGTAACTGTGTATTATAGCAGAGTAGAGTTAGTGACTGTGGTTGTGTATGAGTGACTCAAGGCGAGTTAGCGGTAAATTTCAAACGTTGGGATGTTGCGCTTTTTTTAATGATCCTGGTCAAAATAGACTAACATTAAAGTGCGGACCAACTTTTAGAAGAAGAAGAAGAAGAAGCCTTTATAGCTTTGTTGGAGTACGCCGGTCGATTAAACTTGGTGAATTAGTTGAACTTTGTTACGTTGTTTTTTTATTCATCCACGCTGGCACCGAACGACAAAAAGTATTTATTTTGCGTCGCTCTAATCATGAAAGATGCTTTCAGACAATCGGGTGGAACAGTAGCGCAGAACGCAGGCGAACGTGATTCACGATAGGCTTATTTAAATAGTGCGACTAATTGAGTTTTCAGTAGCATTTGATTAAATCTATGACATAGCGATGTGGCTAACCGCTTGGAGGACGCATACGAGACTCGAATGCTATTTAGATCTGCTATTCGAGATATAGTCGAAAGAAGGAAAAATTGATATTCTTGCGCATTATTGTATAATTTAATTGACGGCGGTGACGCAGCAGCAATTAAAGCCGGCATCGAAAATCCGATGCGGTGCGACGATCGGTCTGTGTTGTTCACATTTCTTTGACCTTGAACGGCCGATCGAGAGCACACGTCATATTAATAGGACAGATTTAATTCGATGTTTAACCGCGGTTCGAAATCCGACGGTGCGCGAGAATTCAAAGTGTGACGGTGTACAAAAAATGATGACAAAAACTGGAATTGTATAACACGCGCTTACTTTAACGCGCGACATTGCACTGACCTTGGACGATTTTTTCCCGGCTCGCTTGAAAAGACGCGAAAGGCGACTAAGCGAATTCCGCGTTTGGATACGAGGCTAAAGCCGTGCAGGAAATGCGCGCGCGTGAGGTCAACAATTTTCCGTCCGCTGACTCGTCGGTTTTAAGGACGCCGAGTTTTGCCGAGACGTCAGCGTCTCTGTTCGCTTCTTTCTTATCTCGTCTCGCGAGTGGATATATTCGCGTAACATGAAACGATGGAATTTTTTCCACGCTCGAATTATCGCCGCTTTATCATTCCACGCGTTCTGCACTTTTTTTGCAAAATCGACTATTATTCCATTATTATTTTTTACTCACGGCCGATGTCGTTAACTGATGTTGTTAATTAATGTCAATTAGTGGTCGCATCGTAAAGATAATTTTTGCATTGCGATCGGCGACGAGAAAATATTCCTGTCAATTGTAATTACATTTTCGTTTCCGTCATTTTTATACAAACGTTTTTTCTCGTTTTTCAAACAGAAAATAATTCGTAATGTGAGCTATTTGCGTTTAATTTACGTTACTTTTACGTCTTACCCGCATCGATAGTTAAAGTTGGACATTATTAGCGGTAAACAAGTTTTCAATAAAATTGCACTATTTCCATACGTTACTCATAATTGGTGGTCTATGATTAATTAACCATGAAAATTGTTTCTTGTGATTAATCGTTATTACAATTTATTGCACATTACTTTTGATAACATTTTTGTAATACTGTATATTAATAGTTAATTATTGTTGACTGAAGGCGAATTTCATTGATTGCTTCGCACATTGCCCAAACTTTTCCACACTTTCTTCGAAGCTTGCGGAACAGTAAACTTTGATAAACGAGTTTCGCAAAGTTGCCCAGTACTCGGTGACGCCTCGCCGCCGCTGTTGCGCTCCAGTTTCGACGAGCCAGTTCGCCACCGATCGATACCACACCATGCATAAAGATTGTGCATAGTTCGCGCATGAAATCACGTGTATAAAAAGCGACGCGCATACACACGTACGTCTTTACGACGTTAGCGCAGTTAAATATTTTTTACGAATGTTGAACAAAAGTTTAATAAAATAAAAGAAATGTGAGAAACACATGCGTGAACGACCTTGGGAAAGTATTACAAGTATGCTAAAACTGTTCCGTAGTAAAACGTGTATCAGCATAACATAGCTTCTTTGTCACGGAAACCCTATCAGAATATAACGTTCTTTTCCCTCTTTCACGAAAGTTTGTTTACCCAACCATACTATACGCGATAACGTCGAAAAACATTTTCTCGTGAACTGGATTAATAGCGACGTTGTGCAAGAACATTCGATCTGAGAGTTGCTGCAACATTTTTTAAAAATCTAGTCACCGCTCGATAATGGCGTTGATAATAATACGGTATCCATGGCAGACAGCGAAATGCGTAGAACGCCTGTAACATGCCCTCGCCGATATTTTACACTTTTAATTTAACACGTCAATACCGGATACAAACGACGATTAGTGAACTTGGCAGGAAGTACATTAACAAAAGCGACGAAATGTAAAGTAACACTTAATAATTAACACCTGAAGACATTCGATTTTTCTACCTGATATAAATAACTTCTTAAATGATTAATAGTACAAATCATTCTTCAAAATGGAAATCTTTGGAGCGGAAAACTTTTTCGATAATTGTATTACAATTGCGATGAAGTTCGTCACGCTTGCGCGATTGAAAAGCCGAAAATCTCGAGAACGACGACGAGGTTCGTAATGAAAGCACCAGAAGGGTGATGCGAAGTAAAAGGGGGAGGGGTGGAATAGGGAAAGTAAGGGATGTGTATTTTGCAAACGACAACGCCGGCTCCCTTTGTAAGGGAGTATTGTCCCCGGATTAATCTTCCTTCTTCTATTCGCGGCTTTCGGTCCCGAGAAATAATGAATGGATTTGGGGGTGGAAGTTGTGGATCGATGAGGGATGAAAGGGACCATACCCAGCTCGCGTTTTCCGACACGTGATTAAACTTCATGAACCGATTGTTCGACAATTATGCGATTGACGTGGAACGATGCGATATACAGTTTCTTTTATCCACATTCCAGTTTTAAATATTTCTCTCCTAAAATTGATGTTCGTCGTATCATGAAATAATCATGAATGACTTATGTACATACATATTTGTCAATATATAATAAACGTAATTAATTTCGATGCTTCGAAATATTTGGAAAATGTAATTCAAGGTAAAAGATTTGAATAGTGAGTGTTGATATTGAACGTACATACTCGAGTTACAATTTATATTAAATTACACTCTCTCCGCATGATTCAAGATGAAATAAATATTTCCCACTTGTTAATGTTTCCAAATTCAGGACAGAGGTATAAATGTATTATTATATAGCAATTATGTATAGCAAAATTAGTTACAAAATATTGGTTGATATAAAAGCATAGAAAATGAAGTTTTATGCAGTTGCGTATCGTTGGATTGACATAATTTATTATTGATTTGTCAAGTAAGAAAGTCTTGCATGACCAGCTTTTGAAGTTTAGTTACAATCTTATATCCGGTTTAAGTGGAAAGGTCGGCAGAAGAGGGCGAGTTGACGAGAGTCTCTATTGTAAAGATGGTCGTGGTGAAGAGCGAGGGTCGGACTATTGGCAGTATTGATTGAAGTAGATACCTTATATCCCGCAGAGAAACATGCAGTCAACCTCCATGGCGTGGAATAGTCTGATCCCGCTGCCACAGCCGGGTGGCCGGTCGCACGCAGCGCCGCACGCGGGCTTGCCTCATCACTACCCTGGATCAGGCTCGGTCGCCCACCCCGCCACGGTGGCGCAGCAGCAGCAGCAGCAGCAACGGGAACGGGAGGAACGGGAAGCTAGAGAGCGGGAGCGAGACGCTGTCGCCAGGGAACGGGAGCAGCGAGAACGGGAACACCTGGCCGCCGCCGAGAGGCTGCACAGGCAGGCGGAGGCCAGGGATCACGTCGCCGTGCACCAGAGGGCCGCTTACTACGCGGCCGCGGCACCACCACCCTCGGCTCAACAGGTGCTACTCTTTTTATCCCTAGTTTTCCTCACTTTTCTACTTCTTCTCATTTGAATTGTTATTTGCAATATTGTATCGAAATGATATGCCTCTAAGGATGCAGTT
>JABFPT010003130.1:0-11027 GCA_022817245.1 Nixonia krombeini
CGTTTCCACATTTTCTCGCGTTTCCTTCACAGACCAACGTCGATCGAATTAAAAGTTAAGCGTAAAAACGCGATTGGATCGCTTCACGGTGTGAGATGTTTCGGACGGCAAACAATTTACGGAAAAAAGGAAGGTTTGTATGGGGCGAACGTTACGCTACTGGTTGCTGTCATTCTCGCCGGACTGTTCGCTCATTCTTGATGCGTTATCCACCTTCGAGAAAAGCAGAAAACCATGCGCCGCTGGTGAACCCATTAATCATCTCGCTCGGCTGAAGGTAGAAGGGCTCGGATGAAAAGAAAAACGGACAGCCGGATAGTCACACGGCATAGAAGCTGGAGCGACCTGCGGACGGACTTTCTTAGCGCGCATTTATCATTTTTTATTTTTTCCCCGTTTTCGTCGGTATTACGACATGCTTGCACGGCTCGGCTCGTTTACGATGCAGAATTCACCAACTTCAATCAGATACGCGTTTAAGAATAGGTTTCAGAAAAGCGAACAGCGCCTCAGCATTTCTTAATGCACGCCTCCCTTTTTTAGTCATTTGCTTGGACTTTTTCGACGGAAGAATTTAATGGAAATTTTATAATATGCACTTTCACCGGCCGTTCATTTATTAACTGTGGGTGAGGTTAAGTTAAATGTTGCCCTTTTTGTTTTCGAGCCGATTTTTCGGAAAGATATCGCGAAGCAGGTTTCGTGAAATTTGTTTTGATTGTTAAGGAAAATTGTTGTGTAGAAATGTAACGATGTACTTGTTAACCTGTCATGCTGCTTTAATTAATATTACACGCTTTGCTTCCAATGACCACGGTCATTTCACTTCTCATTTTTCAATAGGACGATTAATTTAGTTGCAATATTGAAATTAGTTTGTGTGTATAAGAGAATTAAATGAAATATTTATGTAAAGTAATTTAAAGCAAATTTTTTCTTTCAAATAATGTTCCAATGCTAGAAGCGTAAATAAGTAAAATATAGTACGGTATAAATTTTGTCAAATTAACATAATTGAAGTTTACAGCCCTTAAGCGATAAAACGCAAATAATCCACTGCATAAAATATTACGTAACATTACGAACGATACACTTTTTATGATAAGAGTTAAAAAAAGATTAAAAATTCATTTAGCTTGTATTTTTCTATCAGCGCGCATCGAACAGTCAATATTAAACAATGAGTGAGTCGTGCAAGTGCTCGAGTTTCACTTAAATAAACAAGCTAACTCGTATGAATCGTATGAATCGCAGTCATTAATGCGTAAAAAGTAAACTTTTCGACGTGCAGCACATGCTGCGAATAAAATTGGCTTACGTAAAAGCATCAGCACAAAGTACATTATTCGAGAATTAAGAACGAAAAGTTTTACGTGACACTGTACGTTTCAAATCTAAGTTAAACAAATACATCAAAGCTACGAGCATAACGAATCTTTCCGTTTCAGAACTGAAAGACACCTCTTGTACCACTTTCTGGTAGAATTAAAAAAAAAGAAAATAGAACAAAGTAGAAAAAATTTACTAACATTGAACACTGACACACTGCGGAAAACTAATTTTCACAAGTTAACTAAAATGAAAGCAACAAATCATTTTTCGAAGAAAAAGCTCGACGTAATCAACGATCGTAATATTTTCACTGTTGAAAAAAAAAGAAGCGAAATCGAAGCATGAAGCGTTTTGATCCCGACGAATCTTACCCCCTCCCCCTCTCCACCCGTCCTTTACAGCGTGCCGACAGGAGCGTCGCGGTGCGCGAGTGGCAGGGTCTGCCGCGCGAGGTACCTGTTGAGCCTCCTCTCGTCATCCCGCGATTCCCGCGTTCGTTTGTCGGAAGCGTCCCGCGTCTCTGTCCAGGCGACCTGTCGCGCATCTCGACCGGTGGCCCTTTTCCCGCGCGAAAATCATCCCAGTGCGCGGAATCCGTTGGCAAAGTCGCCGGCAGCGGTAGCGAAAGTGGGGAGAGGGGCGATGGGAAAGGAGAGGAGAGGCGTCGCATCCGGAACCGCGGAACGGCGCGTTTCATGAAACCTTTTATGAAAGGCTTTACGAGTAGCGTCTGAGCGTAGGCGAGTGCTTCTGCTCGACACGTGCTTCATGTGCGCGGCGATATCCTTTTTATCCTCCGTTGCGTACCGCGACTAGTACGTAACGCGACGTTTCACGCTCGTTATCGTCCCCGTAAACGCCCCAGACGTCGGTTACGTAAAACCAAGCGAACTAACGATCGCGACGTCGGGCGTTAGAGGATCGTACAAATTAAAGGGATTGGCGAAGCGGCTGTCGTTTTCGTGGGAAAAAGAAAATCCCAATTTGGTAGATGTGCGGGCACTCGTTTCCGGGTCAATTGGACCTTGACGTCGGTTTTGTCCGTCAATTAAGACGTGAGTCAGACCGCTCGCGGGTACGCGCTGTCGAACACGTGCGTCGTCGGTCGCGTTTGCTTCGACACTTCCACAGGATCGTACACGCTGGGAAGCGTCGTTTTCCCGCTCAAAAATCCCGGCAAAAAGCTGAGATCGCGTATCTACTTGCCTTTCCTCCTTTTTTTTTATGTCCTCGTTCGACAAGAACGGGTCGATCTGTGTATGAGCGACGGCTCGGAACGATAATAACGCTGTACGACGGAATTTGTTTGTTTATCGTGATTTTTATTCGGCTCGCATTTCGCCGGACTCTTTTCCACTAATGGGACTGGCTCGGATCGGTCCCGCGTTCCCTTGTCCCCCTTTCTCCCCCCCCCTGCAACCCTCTCTCTCTCCTTTACCACGGCATATCTTATTTATTTTACCCGTCAGCCCGCTGACACTTGGACATTCGTTTAAATTTAGAATTCAATGGGATCCTTTTACCAGCGTCCTTTCGTTCATGCCTTAACGTATTTCCTCGCCAGGCAACGATTATTTGTTTAATTCCTGCCTCGCGTCCATCTTCTTCCCTCATTCTTTCTCTTGCGGGAGCCTTCTTTTCTCATCCACGTCCACGGCCGCGATGCCTGTGTGCGATCGCTGGGATCAAGATCCGCAGGTTCACAGATTACAGAATCGTGGAACAGTCATGTTAAATGGCGATCAATCAAACACACAATACCTTCCCGGCCGCCGTTCTCATAATCATTTTTATCAGGGTTACTTATGGCTGTAATTAATCAGCAATGTTACGAGAAACTCCGAAAATTGATACGCGGAGAAGCTGGCAGAGCGGGGCCGGTTTATTAAGTGGGTTGCAGTCTTCCTTTGGATCACTTACTGGTCTGTACGGTAACCATTGCCACAACGGCGTGTCAATAGTGCGCTGAAAAGTACAAATGTAAAGTTATAGCTCTGATGTTGGCAGTATTGTAGCAATATAATGTTGTGTTATGTCAAAAGCTTTCGTTCCCGAAAAGTGTTCGTTATAACTATAGTGTTGTAATAATAATTATGGCACTACAAAACCAGTGACGTCAATGTAACGTAAATACAATATCTATATAACGTCAAAGCAACGTCAATATGACGTTCGTACAACGTTATTTGTAGTTAGGGAAAAGTAAAGGAGACAAACAAACGTTACGGTAATCAAACGTTGTAAAGATTTCGAGGAAACTTAATTCGTACGGAATTGACTCAAATGACGAATGTCGCTCTGTATTTCGTAAGATTTAATTAAAATTCCGTTTCCTATTACCATATATTGTGCTCGTCTTCGCCACAATTCCCCAATTACTTTTCTCCCGGCAGTTTTCGACTACAAAAACGACACGTATGATTAACAGCATTGTGACATTTTCGTAAACACTGACCTTGGATTCTCGTCAAGGTTTATTTAAAATATCACTCCCCCAGCTTTTCCTTCCGTTTAAACAACGTCCAAGAGACCATATTTGAAATTCCCGCGCAAATCTGCCTCCCGGGTCATTTCGCTGTCACGTGACCCAGTGAGAGATCTTTCATCAGGGTCTTCCCCGCAGCTCAATAAATCGATAACGCTTTTATTACGGGGATAAATTACCGCTCTTTAAATGTAATCTTCCATTGTGTTCTCGAGTGATTGCTCCCGTTTCCCTCCGTGTCTACTTTTTTTTCCAACGCTTTTTTATCGCACACTTCCGAGGGGTTCGGAAATATGGACTGCCGCTGTCAATGGCTCGTAAAGGACTCGAGTTTCCCCGGTTTTCGCAAGATTCCGAGTCTCGACGACCGAGAAGATAATCTCGCCGATTTTTACGACCGGCGGACCCGTCACTTGCGCCGCCGTTTACGTCACGAATCACGCGCGAAATATGTCGGGGGTCAAATGTTGATTGGGCCCGAATCATACGAACGATAAATTCTTTTCGATGATTCGTATTGTCGAGGCGTTCAGCCGAGTTTTTTTTCGCGGAATAAACTGGTCGTGTTTGAGCGTGGTGTAAAATACCGTGAAATAAATGTCACTTGCTAAACGCCATATACAAAAAGGCCTATGTAAAAGAAACGTTTGTTCGCATCGCTGTGTTCGTTCCGATTCTTTCTCCGTTATTTTAACGTTGGAGTGATGTGATTTATTTTCGCTCCGCGAGTTCTTTAATTAGAAGAAAAGTTAATTACTTAAAGAATTATCAGATAAAAAAAAAACATTAAAAGGTGAACGTAGAAGTAATGTTACAGAAATGTAATGATTAATTAATGGTAATTAAAGAGTGTTCGGTTGAATATGAATATATATATGTATATACATATATATAGTGTAAAGTACACGCCGGAACGTGACGTCACAATTAATCCATTGTGGGTGAGAGTCGAGCGCAGCTGCCGGTCTCGCGGCAATGAAAATACAATAAAGAGCGATCGCGGGAGAGTCGAATGTAACGTAATCGTAAATTTCCCCGAATCGTACGCGAGGAAAGGCCGACCTGACTTGACGAGTGTGAAAACACGTCGGAGGCGAGTTCCCCAAAAACGGCCGAGTCTCAAATCCGTCATAGAATGTTGAGTAAACAGTTAGGCGGTCCGGGACGTTCTTCTTTTCTAATTTTCTCGAAAATAAATGAATCAACGTCCACCAGACGTGTCGGGGTAAAATTGCTTCATTCGACACGAAATCGGAGAGAGGGAGAAATAAAAAGCCTGAGACTGCCGTTTTGCACGCGAAAGACGAGAAACAGTGGTTTACGCGGATTCATCGTCCGACAATTCGAGCCTATGAAAAATATTACATCTGGTTTCCCGCGGCAAATTATGCTCGGCTCAATCGATCTATTCATCGAGGTTCATTGAACTCTCCCGGACACATGTAAAGCGAGACGGCGTTGCATAAAACTTTGGGCATTTTCTCGAACGGCGCAGCCGCTTCATCAATAATCATGTTTCGCATGCATAAATAACAAACGGCGACGGCTCATTTGCAAACTTGGCAATTCCGCGATTCCACGGTTTCGTTCCAACTATTGATATTCCCTACGCCGACCGTTCTTTTCCCGTCGACCGCTCGAAAAGGAGAATGAAAACGAACGGCGATAGGAAAAATAATTACTCCAAGGCGTCGATTGGTTAATTAATTAATCGATAATTGTGCACGTATCGAGTTGGCATTTTTTTTTTGTCGAAGAAATCGAAGGAGAATTCGATGCCATAGCATTGTAAATGATATTTGTCGTATCGGTTCGATTTCGACGGCAGTGCACCGTGATTCATTTATTTTTCAAACGGTCCGACGAGTCTCGTCCCACGAGTCGTCGGCGGACGCGGTCGTATCTCCGGCCAGAGATACAACACCGCTCGGAACGGACACCTTGACCGAGGGGCCCATTATGGTCTCTCGCAGAAGCGACGGAGCTCGGAGCCTTGTCAGTCTCCTCCGAAAACCAGAAAGTCAGCTTATCAAATTAATCACGGATGACCAATCCATCAGGAGGCATTCCCGCTCCGGCCTTCCCTCCCCCCCCCTCCCCCGCGCCGCTCGGCTACGTTCCGTCCGGTTTTCACTTTTCCTCGACGTTATCGGTACACTTGCAAATCCCGCGCAAGAAATTCGATTACCTTTTTTTCTCCTTTTACATTCCCCGCCCCGTCAAAATGCCCTTCCCCCGAACGTCAACGTACGCCAATTAGTTTTCCAACGTAACTGGCAACGCGATTAATAAAGCGATCGATGAAATTCTGTGTGAAAGAAGTATGGTCAAAATTCGGTTGCCAAAACAATCGTGGAACTTCCAGCAGAGGCGAGAGCGACAAAAGAACAGTGTTTATTATTCGTTATGGCGTTGGATGAATCTAACAAAACGTTCCTTCAAATTTGACGTGGCGAAGTGTTCCTCCAGGTCGCAGGCCGTCTCTCTCGCTCTCATCTCCCTCCTTTCGCCGGGAGAGCTTTGTCTCGACGGCGGTTCGCGTATCTCTCGCTTTTTTTCCGTTCGAGAGCAAGGGGTAAAGGATCGACCTTCCATTCGTGAAAAGGGCTTCGCTTCGTAAATACAGGACCCTCGAGGGCGCCCAGAAACACATGGCCTGGCGTACACACTAAGAACAAGAAGCCATTCGCCGTTTGATAAATAAATTTCGTGAAACCTACGCGAACTCGCTCTCGCCGCTTTAACGAAAATTACAAATTCCGTTGACAATTAACCGCTCCATTTTCATTTTCCAACCGCTTTGAAGCGATGATTAGAGTTGACAATTACGAGTAACTGTCAATTGTTATAATTTCGGAAAAAAAGCAGATTTGCAGTTTTGCTTTTTTGAAAATTGCGTATGAAAGTACGGCGAAAACGAGGGGAAAGAAAATATTGTTAGTGCGTAGATCGTTTTTTTTTTTTGTCGAATAACGCGTTGAGTGGCACAGTTGCGGAGAAATTGTCATGCGCGCTGAGCCGCGAGATGAGTCAGAGTGGCGCGCTCAAGGGGCACGTCGAATCCCCAGGCTCTTTTATCCCGGCCGATATGCGGGTGCGGAGGAAATGGGAATATATGCAGGGGAGAGAAAGGACCCGCGAAAAACTGGTTCGCCTGGTCTAATACACGGTTTACACAGCGCCAATCGCGCACAAACGCCCTTCTTCATCAACCGCTCGCCTCTTTCCTCTCTCTTTTTTTTTTGGTCTTACGCATCGCTGGGAAATTGAAGTTTCCCTTAGCCTTTATCGCTACTTTTGTACACGCGATAGATTTCCAACGCGGGGAGATCGACGGTGAATGGAGAGAGAGAGAGGGATATTAATTCTTCCAAATGGTCACGTGACTCGCGGAACGACGATGAATCGCGTATTTTCAAATCATCGCTTCTTTTTTTGTTTCAAACGCGTTCATTGTAGAGAGCGTCGTGACCGGGGGAATGTAAATTTCGTGTAGCCAGATTTCTTTTCAAGGAAACCGTCATTTTTTTCCTCGCGGCGCGAGATTGGATGAAAATTTGTGGTCGTAAGCTTTGTGTGAATATATTAAAATGAGTAATTTTTCTAATTTACGGCTAATCTCCCGTGACGGGCTCTCCAGAGCGATATCGTCTCTCCGGATGAGCGTATTAATCGACACAACTTGAAACGCACGAGTATACAGGGTGTTCTATATTCATTTCGTCCGTTTATTATGTTTTTTAACCGTTTCCTGGTCGAAAAATCTGTCCAATTATTTTTTTATTTCACATTTACCGTTCACCGGCGCGCGTTTTAATCAAAATTCCGACTTCGCTCACTTTTCTTATTAAATAAAGAGAACTGTATATTTTGGTGCAAGATTATTTACTTATACGATATACACGTTAAGTAAATAACAGATAGTAAGTATGTTCCGCAAGGTACATACAATAATTTCGGAATAAGAATTATCCAAGGTACACAAAAAATTCGTTTTGTTTCTTATATTACCTTTGAGAAGAATTTTTATTATTACGCGCATCATTGTGTGTCATTGAAATATAACGTTTTATTTATTAGATTTTTTTAATACAGCGTAAAACGTTGAAATTCAAGTAGTATGTGGAAGAATAAAGAAATACGTTGTGTAATTGTACATTTTTTTATCCGCATTATTATAATGTACACGTGTACTTTCATGCTTTTATATATTTGCATTTTCCAAAACAAAAAGCATGGAAATTGAAAAATTGGGATGGTTTTTTTTACAAAAAGAA
Organism: Nixonia krombeini; assembly: GCA_022817245.1. NCBI lineage: Eukaryota > Metazoa > Arthropoda > Insecta > Hymenoptera > Scelionidae > Nixonia > Nixonia krombeini. Next base: position 8,095 of record JABFPT010003130.1, read on the forward strand.
AAAAAGACATAATAGGAATCGTCGTGATTGCTTCACGGATTGGGACTACTCGCCAAAGCGGGCGTCAGATAGTGCGAAAAGCAGGAAAAATGTAGAAAAAAAAATTTTCGAATTTTTTCGAAGAGTGTTTATTTCCTTTTTATCCCCGCAATTTCTCCCCGGTTTCCCAATATCTCCTCCCCTAATGGCGGGTGTGGTCAACATGTGGAGCGATTCTTTATGTCCATTGCGTGATTTATCCGTTGGTGTGTGAGTGAAAGCCGAAATCCGAAGTTGATTTTTCAGTATTTTTCCAAAGGGGTACCTCTTCAATTTTTTTCGAAAAATCAATTTCGGCATCTTCAGTCAAAAATGTCAGATAGTATGAAAAATAGGAAAAAAATAGAAAACAATTTTTAACTTTTTTTTTTAATTTAAAAGTACCACTAAAAAAGTCCGATGGTATTCCTTATAAAGTTTCTCAATGCAACTTAAATAGAAAAAGTTGTACCGACCTTTGTAGTCTCAATTTTTCAACTTTGATGCACCTTATCTTGTAGAAACTCGCCAATACTCTTTCTAAAAGCCATCGAGAATTCTAGAACTATTGCAAATCTGCCATTGCAAAGAAGGCTACTTTGAAAGGATCAATTTTTTCTTTACTTCGTGAAGTTATCCCCCCTCCCGACAGTTCTTCCAAATGTTTCGTAAAATTTTTACGTCGTTCTTTCTCAAATTAGTCAGGAGCGCTAGAACAGTTGCAGAACTACCCAGAACTCAAATTAATTTTTTGATTTTCAAAAAGCGCGTTGCTAACCTCACACGGCTGAGCAAGACTCGCGTTACAATAAGCGGCGAGTAGAGAAAGTACGATTGGAGCCGCGGGATAATTCCGGGACACCCTTTATACACGGGTGCATAATCCCCCCGAGTTTTTCACAAGCGCGTGAAATACGCAGAGTGGCCTGTCCGTCTTCGAAGGTCCGTCTGAAAGTGGATACAGAGCCGCATCACACGCCGCGCATCACACGATGCGAGGGGTCTAATCTTAATATTCAAATTCCCGGTGAAACCGTGCCCCGACACCGGGCATCCGGCTCGTCCGCAGTTGGTCGCACCGTAGGAAGATGACGCGCGACGAGGACACCGAGTTGGCGACTGGATGGTGCAGACGGAGACGCAGCGAGGGAGCCCGCGCATAACTGATTCCTGAACTCATAAATTTTAAATTATGTCGAGCAAAAAGAGAGGACGCGCGATGGGACTCGACCTCGCTTATAGAAAATAAGATGATGAGGTGGAGGGAGCGAGGCTTTCGGGATGATTGAAAAATTCGATTAAAATTAGGGAGGCCGGCGTGAACTTTTCTTGCTCCATCATTTTATTAATTAGCGTCATTATTAAAAGTGTCCTCAATTAATTCAACTTTGAATTACAATTTTATTGCATTTTTGCGCCGATACTCGCTCGCGGTGCTTTCATCGCGGACGATAATGATTGCCAATTTTTCTTGGAATGAAGGTGGAGGGGATGGGAAGGGAGTAGGGGAGGGGTAGAGGGTTGAGAAAAGGAGACTGCTGGGAATTGTTGAAAGTTGGTCTTCCTCGGGCGAAACGGCCCGCCGGTTACGAAAGGGTTTCCGCGCGCGGTTACTCGCTCGCAAGGGGCGCAAAGCACGCGAAACGAGGACGAGTCGCGCGTAATTTCACAGGGGAGGGGGGCCCCCGCTTCGAAATTTCTGGCTATTACGCGAGGCCCGCGGAGAGGCAGCCCGAGTCAAATTTCCGGCATTAATTCCGCATTATGCGATATTCAAATGGACCCCCCGGAATTTTCGTCTAACGAGGCCCCGACCCCCCCTCACCCCACCACACCTCTTCTTCCTTCCAAATTCCCCTTCCCCTTCGTTTCCTCGCCCCTTCGCTCAGTTCGTCAGCAACGAACGGGGATTCGCGAGAGGCGATTTTTTAATTAATCAAAACTATTTCCAAAACGGCGCTGTCGGCCCAGGAACGAAACACCGCGAGCGATGCCTATGACAAATTATGATCGGGAACGGCGTCCGGTGGGAAAAATGGCGTATCTGATTGGCGGATAAAGTCGAGCAGAGCGAGGCGCTCGTCGTAGCGGCCGCAGCGACGTCTTTGTTCGTGCCATTTCATTTTTCGAATATGGAAGATAATTAATCTTGCAGAAGGCATAAAAGGGTTTTCGGGTTCGGACGAGAGAAAAAATGAGCGCGGCTCGGCATGGCCGTGGCAGTTGTTCGGTGCCCGGCTGCTCATTGTCTTTTTTCGCTCCTTTTCACCTCCCCTTCCTCGCACTCGACTCCCCCGCACGAGCGGTCGCGCTATTTTGTACCTTTTTCAGAATTTGAGTCAATAAAAAATCGTCTGGAACAAAGGGGAATGGGCCACAATTTTTCATAGGATAATGCCGGCCGTCCGGGACCCGCTCAACATAATCGGGCCCCGGCATCTTGACTTCTGTTAGGTGTTAAAAATGGCCTCGCAGGCACCTTTTATCTCGCACGCCCTCGCGGCGACTATCTCCGCGCCTCGCTCCTACCAGAAGCATACTCGCTGGTAAGTCGAACCGAAATATGCACAGCAACGAAATATGCCTCGGCCCGCTTGACTCGATGCGCTTCTCATTACCGCGCTCATTTGCCTGCACGCGACTCGAATAATTTCCCGCGGTAATCAACGACCGCGGCGAATCCCAAAATTTCACCCATTTGCCAAAACGGCAACGGTTAGCGCCTTGTCGTACCGGTAATCGAGTAATCGCCCTGAAAGTAACTGCCGATATTGCGGCACTGGAAATTGGTAGCGATAATTTAATACGGTCTATTGGTCACAGTTGTCGTTCAGCGCTGTAAACGTCCCTGGCGACTAACTGCGATTTTTTTTGTGGTCGCTACCCGTCTACTCTAGTTCTCCGTTATCACACTA
>JABFPT010003132.1:0-11318 GCA_022817245.1 Nixonia krombeini
CAAATACGTATCTCCTGTACGACTGAAAGGAATTAATTAAAAATATGAACTGTGGTTTGTTTCGATGTACAAGTATTTTCATGTAAACACGAGCGCTTTCATGTACTAAACATAAAACTAGTGCACCGAGCATCGGGAAAGTAGACATTTACCAGTGCAGGTTCATAGTCGCGCGCAGTACACGACCTCGGCGTTCGCAATCCGCGCAAATCGTTTCCGGGGGAGCAACGGGTGTCGGAACAGCTAAGGATGCACTCGTTGTGCCCTTTCATATTACATTTTGTTTCAAAAGAGTGTCTCTCCGTTACAGCGAATGACACTTTGGAAGAGGACTGGGTATCAAAGTGTAACAAAAGGGAATTTTACATGTCCCAATTTTTCCTCTTCCGCGCGTAACACAAAGAGAAGGTAAAGCCGGACGATATGAGAGCAATGCATGACGTAATCTGACACGAATTGCAGTATAATTTGTTACAGGAAACGGATATAATTCGTTTGCACTGTTTTCGGAGGATCGTGTTACTAATTGAGACACAACCTTGCTACCGTGCGGTATCTGATGAGTCGCGAAAATGTTGCACTGCAACGTGACGAACCACGGGAGAATTTTTCGTCTCGCGTTCGATCGTCTATGAAATGCCGATAACGATATGCAAATTTCTTCCGATGCTTTTTGCCGGAACTTTCCGCCAATCGGACAAACTTTTTAATCGAATTCAAGACAGACGTGCAAGTTTAGGTAATGAAATGTAAGCAATGGGACGCTGTTTAAATCGCTTGTTTCACCCGCGTCCTAGCTTCACCCGGAGTACGAGGGCGTTTTACGATACGTCGAGTATTTTTAACATAAATACGAAAAACTCGTTGAATTTGTTGAATTGCTAATAAAAGTACCGACGTCGGATATCGAAGCGTAGTTTGCCAGCATGTAACAAAGCGTTCACAGATGTAACGAGTATCACGGCTTGCGTCGGTGAAATGAAAAATCACGATACTCGCTGCAGCCGGAACATGTGTACTTGTTTTCTGTATAGATGTAATATTTGCATTTGCTTTCATGCTGAAAAGAACGGAATAAAATGCGAACAACGAAATAAAGCACGTATTATTTATACGTAGGATTATCCGCCGGGTAAATGTTTAAATCAGCGGGACTAAACTATTTCCAACAGCGTGAATATGGGCAAATGAGATATCGAAAATTCTCTCGCCGCTGTTTACTGCCCTGCAAATTCATCCCATCGATGAGGACGATTATGACGATTTAGCGTAATCTGCAAAATAGGCGAGGATGAAACTTCGATAGAGACCGATTAACTCCAACCCTAAACCCCTAAAACGTCGCAAAAAGTGAAATGGCTGTGTCGGAGATTCGATATATTTCCACCCTTTGTAACAATATTAATTATCGCTCAACGCTGTCGTTTCTTCAATATCGCGGGCGTAAATATGTACAAAATCAGACTCGCCGTGCAATGGTCGAGGTTGTGTAATCTTATAATTGATCTGCGTTTTGTCAGACCGTCGTGTTTGCCGTCGACAAATCGAAACGAAATGGGCCAGGCGTTCACGTCGGACGTGAAATTAAACGGACGTCGGTTGGATGTAGCCGGGAATCGTGCGATAATTGAAAGCTCGGCTGAGAGAAGAACAACCTACCATCGATGCCTTTGTCGCCCAGCCGGAAACAAGGCCAGGCGCGGAAGAGCAAAGGGAGTCGAGCGTTAATTTCGACGTGTTTCCGCCGGCAGAAGGCGAGATTCCCAGTTACACGAGTCCCCGTGACGTGTTCCCAAGTTATACCGCACCGCGCCCCGGTCCGAATGCGACGTTTCCCGGCACTCGCCAAAATTGGCTCCAACGTCGGATTGCCTGCTAAAGCGTGTAAATAAAAATGGCCGCTGCGAACCCTTCCCATCCCAAAACTGGAAGTCTCTCTCTCTCCGTGTAAACGCGGAACTATGGTTCCACCCGGGGTCCAAACCAGGGCCCGGTGACGACGCCTCTATTTCTCTTCTGTCAAAATTTTGCTCACCGTTCTCTATTCCTCTCTCGTCGCACATTGCCCCGCGGTTTCCAGCATTATCGAACTACAGCTGCCGCTTTGACTCGCCGCTTGCTTTATCGAACGTCAACGTGAAGAATTCATTGGCAACAATTCATCTCTCCGCGTCGCGAAAGATTAATACGCTTTTAATGCAATGTGCTTTCAGACAGTTGACTAGTCGGGAAAGCACGTAGTCGTTTTCCTCTCGTCTTTGTTTCGGTTAAAATTATTACTGCACCAAATTGATTACAGCGAAATACCGACGCGAAAAATGTCTAAAGGGACGAACGCGTTTATCGGAATGGAAAATGTGCTCTGTATCAAACTAACTGTTGACGCACATCGCGCTAAATGCATTACAATAATCGTACTTCGCAATGCTAACTGTTTGCACGCCGGAGGGTCCGAAGCATGCGACGCTGCGACGATTAACCGCCGATAGCGTTTTTAATCATCTTACGTATTACTGCCGCGCATTGCGCACTGCCTTAAGGCTGTGTATACCTCGCCGCATTACACACACAATTCGCACAGCAGCTATAATTAATTCGCGCATGCGAGTAATTGTTCACAGTGCGTCAACCGCGCTTGCGGGTAACTACGAACTTCCATGGTGTAACATCGCCGTATGGAAACGAACATCTTTCGCAATCTCGGATGCGTCCGAGAGGCGAGCATCGATTTTAATCAAGCGCGACAAACTTCCTTCGTTGTTGCGAACGACAAATGGTAATGTAACGTTTAAAGCGCAAGAGCAAAGTCGAGCACGATTAACCCGCGTACGGAATTGCCCGACCCGTCCTCGCACCAGCCGCTAAAAGCCCGGGCGGAATAAACGGTTGATAAATCGACGGAACCGTTTTCAATCGTTTCAATGCATTTCCGAGCCCCTTCGAAGCCGCGCTCCCTTATCAAAACGGATCAGGGTTCGCGCGATTTTGAAAAGTTGTCATCGCGTCGGCGAACGCGCGTGACCCGACAAGGAAGAGAGGGGGAGGAGGGCGTTTCTTTTCGAGACGATTTTTCATTTGGAATAAATCGCGCATTCACCGTGTTCGCGTTTAGGCGCCGCGAAACGATACGGCGTTTAATGCGGGTGACACGATGGGGTTTTATCGCGAGCGAGAAAGCTTGCCGTTGTCCCTCGTAGCGGGAAGAAATAAATGCTCCTCGGCGGAGAATAAATCTCTTATTTTCAGTCGTCGCTGTTCCGGGATATATTGATCAGAGCCGCCTCGTCGGAGACCTACATCAATCGTGGCGTAACGAAGGACGTCACCGCCGGATCTCGGCCATATAATACGTCAAGTACGTTCGATGCTTTTTCGCACGTCGTGGCTGACGGAACGCCGGTAAAAAGCGATTCCGCGCTTTTTTTCACAAACACCTTTCACAGCCCGACCCCTCGCCGCGCCGACGGCCCACGCGAGGCTACGCCCTGTTGCTTCGCCTCGCTCCTCCCGGCCGCATGAAAAAGCTTGACCAAATCGCACGAACAAAGGGACCCAGCACATCCAGAGCTCCACATCTCATTGAATTTCAAGTACACGTGTGTTCTATGACCGCCGTTTACAATGGCGGTTCTCCGTTGCAGCTTGGAAAGTCAGACGACTTTCGCAGTTCCGGAAACTCGCCGGAAAATTCATGCGTCGGCTATAATTGAGAACTAATTCCATTTAGCGATTAAATATACTCAATGTTCTCGACGTGTATAATTACTTGAAAAATAAAAATGACGACCTCCTCAGGCGTAAGTTTCAAACTGGTAAGCAGCAAAACTGCGACGTCGCTTTAATCATCTTGCAGAGATAAAATGTTTATGAATAGAGCTCGTTTCGAGAGATTTAAACTGCGTGTAAATATAAAAAAGGCTCGTTCTCCTTTTTTTACGGTATGTCCGTTTTACCAGTTTCCAGCGGCATACGGGTTAAAATATGCCGAAGAACCGTGAAAGTAACTTTAATTGCGGAGTGTTGCGGAGTGAATTTTGCAACGTGCCAAAAGCGGTTAATTGCTCAAGTTACACCGTATAATTTCAAGCACGCCAGTAAGAAGAGCCGGCAACTTTTGGACCTCGATAATTAAAACGCGATTTTTCTTGACGAGAATTAACTAACTCTAATTTAGTAGAGTACAATGGAAAGCACACAAGCCGCGCGCTTCCATCGCAATCCTGCCACTTTCACGGCGCAATTCCCGACCACTTAACATTTCGTCAAACAGTGCTGAATCGTCGTCACGTGGAGCGCCGACTGCTCGACGAGATTATTTAAATTTATTCCAGATTTATTCGTACACACGGTATTAAATAATTGAAATGTATATTTATTTTTCAGTAACTACGTCTCGGGACAAGTGGCTTAAGCCAATGTCAAACGCTTGACGAATTCTGAAATGAAGCAGTCGCCGGTTAAATCCTCGTTGATATTTCTTGTGGAGTTAAGGATACACCTCGCAATTTTCACGCCGTAATTTCATCGACTCGCGGCGAAGCGGAAAGAAAGGTAAGACGAAATTCTTCCGACAAATCGCATTTCCGCGCTTGCCACGCCCGAGCACTTCTCGATCGGTATTATTTATTCGGGAGCTTCGCGAGCGTCGTACCGATGAAAAGCCAGAAGCCGAATTGTTAATTTTCGTAGGGTTGTCGAATCACGTTTCTGGAAGTGATCGGGACATTGAGCACGCGTCAAGGGCGACATGGAGTAAAATGCTGGTAAACCGGCAAAGGATTTGGGCAAAACGTCGTTCTCCGATTGTCACCGTTATTGTTACTGCGATGCCGGGATTATTGTACCCGCTAACGAGTCGCTACCGCAGGACTGTGGCAATACTCTCGTGGGGGCAAATTTCGTCACGCAATCTCTATTCAGCAAGTTGCGCGGGGCAAAAAGTGCGAAATGGATTGCACGGAACGTCTCCGGCGAACAAGTCAAAGCCGAGGAGACAAGCTGTAAAGTAGGAGAGAATTATATTGGAAAAGAGCTTTGTCGCTTTATCATGTGTCCGGAACGACAGTGGCAAACGTTTGCGCACAACATATGTTCAAATATTTTGCTGTCTCTAAGGCTTCGCCCGCTTCCACACCCGGATGGCGATATCGCCGCCACCAGCGATGACAGATATTAAACTGCTCATCGAACATACGAATTCAAGGAAACGCGCTATCACGAAGCATCGTCTTCTTCCACCCAACGTTGGAACTTTCGCAAACAGATTGATCAAAAGAGGCGAGATGCTTAAGGCAGTCTAGAATTCGGCGGAAAGAAGACGATTAATGTCCGGGATGGGAGTGATTGGGTTTTTTCTTTTTGGACACTCTCCCCTCCCCTCCCCTACCCTCGCTCAGACAGCGAATAAAGCGGAAAGACGAAAAGCTGGATAATAGCAATTAGAGTACCAATTTCGTCGATAGCTTATCGCGATCTATCCTGAAGGAAATTCCCACACGTCGATTCCTTTGCCGTAATTGAATCCACTGTAATGCGTCACCGAAAGTAATTACGAAAGGGAGGCCGCCACGGTCTCCGGTTGCTCGCGTCGCTGGCTCAAAAGACCCTTCTCGCATAATCGCGAAAACGCGATAATTAAAAGCCGTGTATTTATATCGAACTCCGTCATTACACGCCCGTAATTATATTTGAAGAAGCGGTAACGAGAGTACGCGTGAAAAAAAAAAATATTACAACGTTCCGGAGACGCGTCGACTACGAACGAAAGTTCATCAGCGAGGAAAGTTCTTATTCATGCTTTACCGCGGAAGTGGCGACCGCTGATAAACGTCGGCATTCATCGTGTTTCGTCGGCGCGCGTTATTAACGAAACGAAAGTGAACAAAAAAGAGGGGTCCATTTTCGTTTTCACTTATCGGATTATTCGTAGGATAAAAGCACGGCGCCGTTCTCGCACTGCGTGATCGATCTTCGTTAGGTGTGCACGAAGCTGCTCGGGATTAGCTCGCAACAAGGCCGGTCGCGTTTACCTGAGTTAATCGCTCGATAACCACCGATACAAACGCCGTGTTCCCTTATAATCGAGTGGATGGAGGATATTCGACGTCTACTTGGATTTATTCCACGTGATCAGCAACTTATGCAACGCTGGTGGAAAGAGGCCGGTAATCATTTTTAATTACGGCGCTCGGACCATGAATGTCCGATCAACGTCCCTTTCCACCCGCCGGACAAATACCGTCGACGCGACTCCGTTATGGGAATCGCCTGTCTGATTCTCCACTCACGTTTTTACATACATTAGAACTCGTGTTTTTACCACTCGAATGCCAACCTTCTTGCTCCGTTCTTCCACTTGCTCGACAGAGACTGTGTGAAACAGCGTCTTAACGTAACTCAAGGTTGAATTACGTTCCCAACTCTGCGGGGAACAGTTTCACGAAAAGGGGAAAGGAAATTTGACCAAATGCATTTAAATGTCGTATATCGGGTAGGACGCTTGCCAGATGAATGAGACAACTTTTTTAATTTCTACCCCGGCTTTCTTAAAAGCGGCGAACCTGTCGAGGATCGGATTGATATCAGAAATGTAATTCAGTTATCTGTGTATTAATCCGGTTAAAAAGTTACACCGTTCGATTGAAAGTCTTAATCTGAAGAAACTCCGCGAGTCGTGATTTACCTACGAGCAGGTCCCTGCGATTTGTGGACAAAAATATTTACCGGCTTTGGAATAAAAACGTGTTTCGTGGAGATGGTATCGAAGCAGGATTCATGGATTGAGCAAGCAGCGGTTCAGCGTCTTTTCTAAAACAAATTTTACCCGTTGAGGGTAGCAATTTAAAACCGCGGTTCAACGTCGCTCGATTTGTTCACGACTAATCAGATGCAAATTATTTTACGTTAACAAGTCAGACGTGGAAAGATTCGCGTATTCAATTTTCACCAGGCTCGAAAATTGAAATGAATGTGAACAATGGTCCGTCGCGAGCAGAAGAGCAGGGTGGCCTTCTTTACGTGCCATTGCGTTAACTGCGAATCGATACAGAGCCGATAACGCTCAAACGAATAAGAAAATCGAAACGTCGATGAATCGTAAAATATCGCGAAAGAATACTCGCCCTACATAAAATTCGAATTATAATGAGAAGGGCATAAGGCAAAACTACCCACAAATGAATGTCGCATTTCCTTATCCGCCGTGCCGCTGCATTTCCTTTTACCGGGTTGTACTGATTTATTCTGATATCAATCATAAAATCGTCGCCGTTCCACGTTTTATGCCGATGCACGGAATATTTCAGCTTTGTTGCCGAAGCTCTTCGCCAGCGGTAATAGAACGAATGCGGCTAGAAACGAGGAGAAAATATTTCGCACGCGTCCAGTGTACCGCGTGCGGTTACCGCGATGCGGAAAAAGGGGGGGGGGTGAGGCGGCAATAGAGTTCGACAAGACTCGAATTCGTATCGATGGAAAATCAAGAGTTTCCGCACCAACGGTTTCGGACGTCCGGCACCGCAAAAGGGCGGTGGAAAGGCGACGCTGGGGTGGGTGGCGTGAGGGGGAGAGAGGTGAGATGAAAGCCTTGATTCTGCGCATCGCCGCACCGCAGGCTGAATACTTGAAAGAGCGGCGAGCTCACTTTGAATTGTAAAACAAACGCGATTCCGCGGGGAGGAGTAGGAACTTCTGCCGAAGCGAGAGTTTCAGGCTCCTGGTCAAAACTACGTCTCCCAACGTTGGCTTCGGAACGAATCGTCGAGAAGAACGTGCGGCCAACTTTAAAGTCCGGCTGGTGGACTGGTACGCGTCTCTTCCACGTTTCCAATTCGCGCGTAAACGATTTGCGGAAATGTGCTGGGTGATAACCGCGAATGACCGCGCTTAATGACGGAATCGTAAAGAACGTCGGGAACAGTCACCTGGGAAGGAGCGCCAACGGAGGCTCTGGTCGAGGGTCGACTCGCGTCGGCGCCGGCCGTAACACTTGGCCGCGCGAGGTAGTTAGCTCCGCTTTAAAAGATGAATCGATAGGCAATCGGGCAGCCGAATAGTGTGTTCAATCAATCGTTAATCGGTTTTGTATTTCAGTACTGTCAATCAGCGCTATTACGCCGCTAGACGCCAAGTCCGTGAACTGGCAGGCAAGAACGATGTGCCGTTGCCGAATGCACTGTTACTCGGCAGCCGCGACTCGACGCAACGCCGGTCGTCAATTTCCGCATGGGCCACTTTGAATTGTAAAACGAATTCGATATTAAAGCCGAAGCGTCTCCTCATAAACAGCGCGTAGCTCGGCGCATTCGTGGACGTATCATTAAAGGCGAATTGCCCGTCGCCACGGCTTATGTCACGTTTTTCAGCCTGGTCTTCCCGCTGCCTTATTTATATTCCGGAATAAGACGAATGGAATAGGTGCCGCGGCGTACAGCGTATTCATTTCGCGCGCGCGGATACGCGAGAGTGATGAAAACGCATTTATACAACCGCTGTTTATGCGGAGTGCAGAAATGAAACAGTTTCTTGACAAGAACGCGCAAACGTCACGACGGAGTTTTTTATTTGCCGAGCAAGACGGGAAAAACGCCTGAGAATATTGGCTGAAAAAATTGCGTGCATTGATCGTAATTGAGTTTCCCGGCCGGGTTCGGCGGCCGTATGTCAAATTTCACGAGGAAGGACTTACGGTTCGATGCCGCTATGCAGTCATATAATATACGCAGAATTATCGCTGCGCCGGTGGACCCGCGGGAAATATCAGATTTATAAGTCCAATACCCACGGCTATGCGCTATTAGACTTATAAATCCGAGGTCCGTTTCTACCGCGTATAATCCGATTTCGGTGGCGTTTGAATGTAGGGGCAAGACGCCCACGCAGACCGTAAATAACGACAAAGCCTCGCATGTGTAGTGTTTTTAAAGTCTTATTACGGATTTATCGGCGATAAACTGCGATCGCCCTCACTCTCGCATAGATTTCCCCTACGGGGGACTGTTCGCCGCGAAACTGAAAAAATCTATAACAGAATTTACTCGATCTACTACTGTACGGTCTATTTTAAGAATCAAATTGATACGTCAGCGAATTACGGTAATGCACGGTAATTTTCTCCGCAGTTACGCGCGCGCTGGACGTATTCGCCGTACACCAGATTTGCTGGGACACGCGACGACTCTCCCCCTAACGATACCGGAGAAACAAACAGTGGTGCGGAAAGAAACGCGGTAATTTTCGTAAGTAGAGTAAAAAAAAAAAAACGAGAAGGCGGAGTTATGGGCGTAATTGATACGTGCTACAAATTTCGCGATGGCGCGGAAAGACTTCGAGACGATACGATGCATGTACGAGCCGGCAAATATGCGAACCACTCTGGTTCGTACGCGCAAATACAAGCTCAAATGTTCGAAAGCGCTTGAACGAGTTCGTCCACCGTAGCCTGGGGTCAAACATGCAAAATCCATTGGCACGCGAGATGCATATATATGAACGCGCTCCGTGACCCTTTTGCGATACCGAGCTGCATTACAACCCTTAAAACGCGCCGCGCCTCGTTTCGCTTACACGCGATTCTGCGAACGTGCATAATGCGGAACATACGGAAAGCTACGTCTAGACGGAAATGCCAGCGTGTCCTAGTCAAGTTCGATCCTCTTATTACCTCTGTTGCTCAACAGCCTCGAGGGACTTGTTAGAGCATCCGCTTCCATTACGTGGCATTTTAGTGCTTGGAATTCAATTCGACTGTCAAAACATTTCGACCTTCGGGTTCAGACCCTGATACTGATATGCGGTTGAATATTCGTTATTACGTAAACCCCATTTAGTGCTAGGTGATAGCTTTTCGCTACGAAACAATCCCTTCTTATTTTGAGATCAGAGTAAGTTTCTTAACCCTTTCCTTACTTGTAGTCGCCCTCCACAAATGCCGCTGACGCACTACGGCCGACTACAGTTGCTCCGCATAGGATGCCGCGTATCGTACATATTATTATTGGGTGATAAGTTTTTTCCATTATATTGGCCGCAAAGAACGACGGAGACTTTTTACATCACCCAAGGTGTAAGGAAAAGTGCGTGTTTTGCAATTATAAATACCCCGTTTTGAATAAACTTGTTTTCTTTTTCAATAAACACCGTCATAGCACTTCGGTTTGCAATGAAGCGTAAACAATCTTTCTCGATCACAAAAAGTGCACACTTTTTGATAAACTCGCGAAAGGGTTAAAGGAAAAAGGTAGGAAAAGGTATTTAAGTGATTGGCACATTTCATCGGGTATGCGAATTAGAGTTTGCAAAGTTGTCCGATTGACATTATCGATTTGACAAGGCGGGGAATTAAAATGACCTCCAATTTGTACCATTTTATCAGAAAAGCAGTTTCACCGGGGAAAGAAAAAGGGGCTGAAGAGAGTGCTCGAGTAAGCGACATTTGCGAGGCCATAGCTGGGTAACGAATGGAATTGTCTGAAACGTCGTAAAGGAGTACGATCGCCTGGTACGTGGCAGTTTGATAAAAACATATTGCGGCGGAGATACATGTAAATAAGCTTTTTCGCTTCGCCATCGTTATACGCGATTGACTTTATAAGCCGTTGTTGCAACAACCTCTCCAATCATGACAAAGAATACGGCGCGCAGGTACGAGATGTGCAGCGAGGTCGATGCTTCTTGAAACATGTATGAGCATTCGCGACGAGGCAGCGAGTACTTTGCTGTCTGTGTAAGAGCATCGACTGACTCCGTCGTCTGAGGCCCGAATGCGCGTATGCACACATGTGCTGGGCGCACACGCGCGCTTCCGGCGCTCCAGCCTCCACCTCGCCAGCTCTCGATCCGCCCTCCTGTCGTCCAATTATTTTTCAGTATTCCCACCGACCGAGCGCCGAGAAATAGTGGGACGCGAGAGACATTTTTACTATACGCGACTTACCGCCTTTCTCTTATTTCACCGAATGGTAAAAGCACTCCTGGAACGGTATCCCAAGAAAAATGTATAATGCCGGGGCTGAGAAAAAAAAAAGATGGCCGTGAATAAGCGAAATTCGTAAATCGTCAAATTCGAGTCTCGATTATTCAATGGCCCGCGAAAGATCGAGATGCGACTGTGAATTGGAAAAGCGTTTAGACCGGGCCATAAATATGGCGCAATAGCCCTCTTCGCCGGCTGGCGTGTCAAGTCCCATTCGCTCGCTTGGCGCTTACTCGTGGCGAGAATCGAAAGAACGGCAGCGCCCGGGAAGAGCCCGATTAAATTGGATCGTCCGCCGGTCGGGATGCTACTTTTATTCTCCGGGATTAAAGTAGCTTCCCTTCCA
>JABFPT010003133.1:0-15654 GCA_022817245.1 Nixonia krombeini
GGTCAAAATGGGTGGTGATTCTTGATGTCCGTCGCGAGATCTATCCATTGGTATATAACTCAATACTGGTGGACGAAGTTGATTTTTCGAAAAAATTTGAAGGGGTACCCCTTTACAAATTTTCACGCCACAACCACTCTGATTTTTCCGTTTTTCCTCAATATCTCCGCTCCTAATGGCGCGAAAGGTCAATATGTGTAGTTATTCTTAATCTGCGTCGCGAGATCTATCCAATGGTATATGATTCAATACCGAAAGCTGAAGTTGATTTTTCGGAAAAAATTGAAGGTGTACATTTTAATTTTTAAGGGAAGTGATTTTTTTTTAGTAAAAAGAACGAAATATTTCGGGTACTGGAAGAGGTCTGGAAGTTTTCTTTTATGAAAATTTTCAGTATCATCTTAAACATAAAAAGATTTTTATGACTTTAGTCTTTAACTTTGCTGCCCCTTATTTTGTAAAATTCGCCAGAATTCTTGTTAAAGCCTAGAACTCTAAAACCTCGAAATACCAAGAACTATAAAACTATTACATATCTGTTCAGAGATATAATTATTTTTTCTTTCCTTTTCGATTCGACATTTCTGACATCCCATACATCATATGGCGATTTATCGATGCGCGATCCAGGGACAGATGGCATTGCATTTCCGCTGAAATTACCACCGGACGCGGCTTAAATGCCACCATGGGAACGGTAGCGTCGCGTTAACTCGCGAATCATACCGAAACGCTTTCTTCCGACGATTACCGTCGAGAAGCTCTCTTTACAGTTTCCGATGTTTCGCCATCTCGCGGTAGGTTTTTACGATATGAAAGAATGTGAGAGCCATGGCTGCAGCTGTGCTTGGAAGAAATGCGCGACGTGATTGCGAGGTTTACAATCGCGGAAATGGCCGCCACCTGTTCCCGGAAATATCACCTTGCGAAATTCCCGGTCATTAATGTACCGTGTACAAGCTCGTGTCTCACCCTCGACTTTTTAATAACGTACTTTATGCAGTTTACAGCCGCTCCATTTACGAGCTTTGTCTCGTTCTTCCTACCACCGATGTTTTCTATGCGCCGCGTCCGTCGATTAGAACCGTCAGCCACCGATACCTCTTCCTTCCTCGTCCTATTGTTCTGGGAAAAACGTCCGTCAAAAAAAGGCACCTGAATAGCTCTTCCACGCGTGTACACATATTTGGCTGTTTGTCAGACGGCGATAAAATTCCGGTCGTAAATTGTAATGGAAGGATTACTCATCGACCAAAAAAGTCGAAATACCGCGTTTCACGCATTCTCGATCAAACATTATCGTGGAATGTTTCGCGCAATGTTTCACACGTCGTCTTCTTTTTATCACTGCTCGTTATGGGTAATCGCAATTTCTAAGCCGTCGACGCTGTAGACGCGATGGGGACCTCAATCGTTCGTCGAGAGACCGGTTGAAATATTCATTAGGGGGAGAAGCGCACATCGTAAAATAGGTCGGCCGTCGTTGTTTGTCGTGGTGCTAATTGCTAATTAACATAAGTGTCACGTGTAATCATGCAGCCAATGCGGAGTGTGCCGTGGGGGACGTGCAACGTGCATACCGTCGGGCTTATGCGCGCACGTTAGCTGAGATCCATCACGACCCCGCGGATGGAAAACGCGAATCTCGGCAGATCCCACGGAAATTCGGCTGCCCGGATAATCGATGTTTCAAACGCGGTATACGACGAGAGGACAAGGTAAGTAAAAGTATATCGAAAGGGTGGGGGGAGGCGGATATGAAATTCACGCGACCGAGCGTCTTCTTTTTATTTCCGCGATGGAAAGAATTTCCAATATTCTCCGAACGTCCCGCTGAGAGTAGGAAGTCGTCGAATAGTAACACGATCGCGAGTTTTCTTGACGCTCCCAAAGCGTCCCTGCTGGAATTTATCACGATCTTAATACACAGAGTGCGATCGTTCGCGCAAGTAAGCGGATACGGAACGCGGCGGAGATTACCCGTCGAAAGTATGCTTTTTGCCGGAGTCGCCGTCTGTTCTGGCGTAATTACGAAGTATCTTTACAGCGCGGTAATCGGCACCTGGGTACGTGTTTCCCGGCGGATTACACTTCGTTACGGGCGTGCGTAACATGGGGATACGCGGCGAGCGATTTTCTAATTACGTTGAACCGGAGCACCGTACTTTATCGCAGGGTTTGTGAACGCTCCAGACCGGATATCGAGCTACGTGACTTCGCGTACGAATTTTCTTACGCTCAAACAACCATTATTCGTATTAATAGCTTTCCTGGCATGGAAATAAAAAATTGATAAATTCATGGCACTACGAAGGGTAAATTTAGTAGGTGTATTAGCCAATGACAGATTTTCAATGTGGAGTATGTAAATGTAAATGAATGGAGTATTAGGTGGGTTAAGTTTGCCGGCAGTGGTAATAATTTTTTTTTTATAGAATTCGGTGATGGGAAACACTTTGCTGTATTCATTGCAATATTTGCTCCTTGGCGTGGCAATTAATTGCCAGATAGCCGAATCACATTAATTTCAACTCCACTCGGGTGAACGGCACGCTCGATAATTTCGACGGTACTCGTCCTATTCCGATACGTCAGAACCCCACCTCTTGCCCTTTTCTGCCAAACTTACGTTTTAAATCGTCTCGCTCTCGCTGCGATTCCAGTCACGTTTGCGACGAACTCGTTAGTCGAGATATTAAAAACTTACACGGTAATTCCACCACTTGTTCGAAAAGTGAACCTCTCATTAGTCAATTTGTTCCAATTAATAATCGGACGAGTCAAATGAATGTTTGACTGCTCCGGTGTAACGGATCGAAAACGATCGCGTTAATGACTAACGGCCGCGTTTCCATTTTTAACATTGGAAAGTAACTGCCGCCGAGGGAGATTGCCGCAAATGCACTTGTTTGCTCGCTGTCGGCGCGCCTTTTCGTCGGCAAAGAGCCATTAATGAGTTTCCCATCAATTGCTCCCCACGGCGGCAGCGGCACGTCCGTAGTACCGGAATAAACGGACGAAGCGGCCGCGGCATTCGAGAAATGCCGGCGGCGAGGGAAGGGACGTGACCTCCGCATTACCGAAGGAAATTTCATTATCCTCGACTGGATCCCGCCGCCGATGCCGCCGCCGAGTCGCAGCGGTCAAGCGCGCGCTTTTCCACGCTTCGTCGTTGTATCTCGCGTGCCCCTACTTGAGGAGATTCCCTGCGCCGATCAGTTCTTGACCTAATTTTATCGTCGATTCCAAAGGGCAAACTAATTGCATCGGCGATGCTGGAATGTCGGAAAATGCAAATTCGTGTTTCGCGTTATACGAAGAGATCTGATTTTCATCGTGTCGAGAACAACGATTTCTTCCGGAAGTGAATCGTGGCTCGCCAACTATTTCATTACGAGCACGTGTCGGTCTCGAGTGTTCGGCTCACGGACGTTGGAGGGCAACTTTCTTTGGCGGCGATCGCCAGTTGGGAAGGTACACAGAAACTTTTGGCGACACAGGTCACACGTTTCCGGCTCCGACATAACTGGCGAAACTTAACTGAACCTCCAATCACGCGCGCCATGTTTACACTCCGTAGGCGACTTTGAATAGCCAATGAGTTCCGGACCAAATTGGCCGCTCGGCAGTAGCTGCTTTTGGAGACTAGTTGCCTAGTCAATGATTCGGATCGTGACTCTCGCGTTCTCGCGTAATGCCGTTGCGTCTTTGTTAATGATAGTTTCCGGCGCGTAATGCACGGCTCCCGAACGTGATATCCTCGATAATGGCCTCGCAGAATGCGTTAACACGTAGTAGATTATGACACCTAATTCGACAGCTGGAGCCATCGATTCCAGCGAAATGGTACGTTTCACGGGGCGTTTTCCACATTGGGTGAAATGCCGAGACGAAGAGAGTTCCTGGGTAGATTAGAAATTGATCTTAAAAGGGTTAGGTTCCGTTCATTCCAGCCATCGTTCCGTTCAGGAAATGGAACTTACGGAGTACCTGGTGGAAATGGTCCCCGACGGAGTGTCTTCTCGAGTTGACCAATTCCGTTCGTACACGCTTCTAGCGAACCGGTGTTGAATCCCCGGGAAACGAGCTATCCCCCTCCAGCGGAATGCAACAGTTTGCCATGGATTTGCATAATAACACTCACGCGCTGTTGGATGTCTGCTAAAGAAATTACGGAACTCCGCGCCAATCGTGGAATTAAGCCATGGAGGGATTATCGCCAAAAAAAAACGGAAATGCTCACTTGTTTTTGCGATGGTGTTATTCGTGTTTGTTCTGTTTCGCTTGCTTTTCCGGATACTACTTTAATGGCTGTTTCGATTCGAGTAGAACCTTTCGGACACAACGCCGTTGTTCTCATTGTACCGACATACCTCGAAATGGCAAACTTCTCCATCTAACACATAGACAGATCAATTTCAGGTGTTACGCGGAAGTTTCGCGAAGTTGGATCGTTTTAGTTACAAGGGACACACTGTATACATTATAGATTGGGCAATACACGCTTGGAAAAAGTTTAGTTAACTCGTCTAAATTTCAGTTCGATCAATCAGGGATATTGCGCACTTTGGTAAGGTCAAATAAAGTTCGATCGATCGAACTGTGTAGGTTTTTTGCTTTTATAAAGAATTTTTTTGAAATTAAGATTGATGTAGTTCATAATGTCTGCGTGAATTTATCAGGTTTATGGATGGCCCATTTTAGTGGGAAAATGTGAAGGATGTAGAAGGTTTCGCGTAGATGCTTATCCAAGTGTCAGTAACATTTGCGGGGATGAAGATTTTGGTAGGGCGTGGTAACGCGACTCCCCTGACAGATGGGAAAATTAACAAATGTTGTCAACAGTGATAAGGAAGACTGAAACCGACTTTGGATTTGCCGTAAAAAAAAACACAAGGAGCTAAGCCGGTTATCGTACAGTGAAATGTAATTAAGTGTTGCGCAAAGCTAGTTTCAGTTGGGGAGTCTAAACTGCGTAGTAATCAAAGCTGCTGTGTAACAAAATATCTGCTGTTTCTAGGTGCTTCTTTTCAGTTGATGGTTAAAAATAATTACCGTAATATATAAGCTGGTTAAAAAAAGTCAAAGCAAAAGAAGCGTAATTAAAGTGACATTATATTTAATCATTTTAATTACTTTAACATTCGTCTTACGCTTACGTTAACCGTGAGTTGTAAATTTCGCATATGACCAATAATGCAACGTCGCAAGTACGTACATGAAAAGCACTGTTTTGATGATGCATATGAAACTTTTAGTTGCAACGGTTGAGAACTACGTTACATTAATCCGAATTGTAGTTTATCGTGTCTATAAACGTCGTAATCGATAAAAATACATTTTTGATCGCTACAGCGAATGTTTCTACCCTTCGCGGTTAATCGAACAATGTAGTTTTATCGTTGAAATAATGCCCTCGTATTTCACCCATCGTTTCCACATTCCGCGTCTTTTGCATGTTTCTTTATCGCGAGTTAAATCCAACCGAGCCTCATCTACAGACACGTTTCACCGCAAGTCGTGCGGACAAACGGTCGTTTAAACTTTAACAATCAAGGAAACCTCGGCGCAATAATCACAACAGCAATAAGGAGACGCGGCTTGATTATTTTCTGGCTTTCCAATCCGCAAAGGCATCAATTTCCAGTCTTGTTTGCACTGGTACTTGTCATATATTAGTTTTGGAAGCAAGGTAGCAAGCCTCCGGGAAGTTTGCGAAAAGCCGAATAGCAAACCGCTTAACTGATGCCAGTCTCTCGCGGGCGGTTGTGTAGTCTTGTATCGGCAACACCGAAGCGCTGCCGGCGAGACTTAGCTGTTGCGTACTCTTGCAGATTTCCCTTTTACATCCGCTACATAATTTTTCACGGCTTTATCTTAACGTAGGAGATTATTGGAACATATTTACTCGTATCTCATGTCCTACATGCGTACATTTTCCCGGTACACTCGTAGCTCCGTTATTGCATATAGCGACTTTCGAGAAAATGGTACTTTTACAAACGTAAGTATATATGTGTAAATGTGTATGTACTTAAATACGTGTACATGTTTTGCATAACCTTTGGCACAAGTCGCTCATGTCGGTTAAAGCTCGCACGCGCGTCGCTGACGAATTTATTTAGTTTGATCAGGAGCTCGTATCGCATGTCAGATCGTATCGTTCCGAGAAACGATTTTTGCGAAATTTCCATCGCGTGTCACCCCCTATTTTTCCGTATCAGATGTGTACGGCGGAAAGGGCGGGAAAATGAAACGGCGCCGCTTCAATAATATCCTACGCGCAACACGCTTCAGGTGCGTTTCACGAAACTGTCCGTATCGAAGTTGAAGCGTAGTGGCGAAATGTAGCCGCCTCGCAAAGTGAATGAAAAACTAATACGAGCGTGAAAGCGCGAAATAAACATTCTTTAGTTTTTTTCTCTCTTCACGTTTCTGCGATTTTCCCAGATGGGGTCGCATGCCACCCCGGTCAGCCTTTACCCTACGCGCAATTTAGCAGCAAACAGCGCTCAATAACGCAATATTCCTTTTCATTATGATGAAAGGAATAAGTTTGCGTTGATATTTTCGTTTGCTACAATTCAGTCCGGTGTACCGAGAATTGAATCCGAATGAAAGGAAAGGTCAACTTTGTTAAATAATGTAGCGTGCCGGGTGCTTCGCCGTTGATCGTATTACATTTTACGATATTCTATTAGTAGCGGGAAGTAACGCACGAGTCGGAGAAAGCAAATGGAATTTTTCCTCGCCTACGAAAAGCGTAGCGGTAGAACAGGAAGCGCGTCGTGGGCTGCGATATGAAACGTTACGGGCAACACCTCAAAAGTAAGCGAAAGCTTAGCGGTCGTAAATTAAGCGTGACCGGGGTAATAGTTTCCTGTAAAAACGAACCCGACTGGGGCATCAGAGGAAATTGAAAAAGGGAAAAAGGTAATAACGTCGGTGAATCGCATGGATTTGATAAATAAGACCGCGATGGGTTTACTGTTTGCATAAGAACGAAACCGTCCGGAAGCCGATCCGTTTCTTGGTACACTTCGGCCGCTGCGTATCTTTCGGCTTTTATCCTCGGCTTTTTTTCTCTCTAAATTCAAATGAAATAGATGTAAACGGCGAAGGTTGTCCCGGCACGCTCTCCGCCCAGGATTATTAGACAACGAGGCTCTCAGGGATGGGTCTTCCCCTCGCGACGATTCCCCTTTTCATTTCACCCAGTGACAAACTCTATCATCGTCCGAGGAACCGGCGGTCGCGTCTGAGACATTCGAACAGGGCCTCGGTCGCGTTCGCCGTCGGCCCGACGGAGACCCGGATTTCGACTCATGAATATTTCCATGAGTTACAGAGGCATCAACGTCCATTATTTTGAAAAAGTACTTCTTCATATGTCAATTGTTTCTTTGTCTCAACACCAACGCAGAAATATTTCTGAAGCGTATCGCGTTACGCGGCCTGCATAAATAATCACTGGGGAATGAAAACTGTTTTTTTACTCCTTGTCTCGTTTAGTTTAATGCGACCACTTTTTTGGACTTGTTGCGGCGCCGTTCAGAGTTTTCTTAGTTTGACGTTAATTTGATAAACGTGCTCAAACGAGTTCAATTTACAGGAGGCACGATAGAGTTGATATATGCAAATGAAACCATTAAAACGAGCTAAGAAGAAACGCAGAAGCAAGAGCATTTGTTTATTTTATTCTATGCTTACCCAATTTATGTACAAGATTATTATCGCAATTACTCTTACATCTTTCAAATCAGATTTGCAATAACCGGCCTTGTTTCTCTTGAATTAAACCATTTGTTATCACATGTTTATCATAACGAAACTTGATCAAAAAACAATACACGGTAAGCAAACAGTACATGATATAGTATAATGTAGCATAAGCTCGGTCAGAAAATACGAACGACGAATTTTAAATTAACGTAAATTTGCTTCACGGAATATTGAAATGTTGAAACAATAAACTTTCGCCTTATTTTATTTTCTACACTCACGACAGTATTTCGGAATTTACTTACTAAGTTGTCACTGTAAATTTCTTATAAAAAATGTATTCCGGCTTGTCTTCGAAAGCCGACGCCGGTACTTTCTTGAACCACAGCCAAGCATTAGAGACATCGATCAAGACGTTTCTTTTCTCTCACCGATGCTCGTAACGATCTCGGGCAATCGAAACCATTTGTTGGTTTCCAACTGTGCGAAACTGGAGCGGGAAACAGCGATCGTGGCAGCTGTCGCTTTGAGTAAATAAGCAACGCGATCCGTACGTGTAATTGGGGTAAACAGTGGCGCGACGCTCGGATGCAATTAAAAGCTCAGCTTCGACCGCTGCACTTTCGGTGTTTCGTGTATTTGGTTGCGTGCAAACAACGCTCGGAGACGTCGCGTAACGCTTCGCAACAAGTAAGGCGAGGAATCTCGTATGAAAGGAACGTGCTCGGCGTAAGACGTACAAAGAAAAAGAGTATACACGGGACTGAGAGTTTGGAGGATCAGTGTCGGTGGATCGCGGCTCAGACGAACGCACCGTTAAATCCGTCCTACATCCGGGCTTCGTCGCTGTCAAACGGACGCGCGTTGCGGTCGTATCGATTGGGGAAGCGGTTGAGCATGAAGCAGGTTTAAGGGCGAGCCTTGCCGAGTTTCTGTCCGGAACGCAATTGGTCGCCGGCGGCGCTTTATTGGCTGGTGTAATGCACGTGCCAATCTGCCGGAGTGGCGACCGGTCCGCGGATCATAAAGATCGCGCATGGTCGCGGCCCCCCGCGACAATGCTTTGCTTATTTACGAGCTTTTCTCCGCGTTTTCCCTACGGGAAAATTTGCCGGGATGGGGGGTAAGGGGGGTGAAGGAGGAACGAGCTGACACAACGTCCGCCATGTGGGCAGTCGGTTAAACGACGAATGAACAGTCCCGACACTTGTCCGCTCTTTTATTTCCCTGCCCAGCCGAGGAAAAGAAGTCGTTAAGTTTACAGCCTGTGCGAGATATACAACGACAAATCCTACCGCCGTAAACCACGCGATAAAATCCGCGATATTTACAATACGCTCGAGCGATTCATCGTCACACAATCGACTGTAGCGTAAATCGCGACAATCACTAGAATTGACTGCCAGACGTTTTTATCGTTCTCCGTAAATCGACGGAGTGCCCCGGAATTAATCGGCTGGCGAATCGCTGGTAGCGTTTTTCGGTTATAGAAGGTTCGACCGAGTAGTTGGCAAGCGGAGGCGGCGACAGCGGCTATTTCTAGGTGCCTCATCGACCGTATCGACGCGAGTTATTCTATACGCGGAACGGACGGTTTGTTGGCTGAGTTTACACTGGATGACTCTCCCACGTATTGTTAATGCTCGATAATTGTTTCACGGTTCTGCAAGCAGTCGCGACTGTACGGAGGACGCGGCGGGGAATCGTATATTCGTCGTTCAGGGATAGTCGCGCAATCCGTCATATCGATCGGGACGATCGTCGCGGGCGAACGGATTCGGGAAACTCGCATGTCTATAATTAAGACTCATTTACTCCTGCTGGTAAATCCAGAACGGGGAATTCGCCCACGTCATTTGTCACGAGCTTTTGCCTCGGCGGCGGGAAAGGCCGTTGATAACGGCAGCGGCAGCGATCCGATCGATGCCGTCATCGTCATCGCGACCCTCCGCCAATAGCGAGAGGCGCTTTTTTGCGCCGCGTGCTAAAGTAAGAACGCGAAAAGGCACTTTCACCCTTCCCGTGACCGCCCTATCCGAGGCGAACGTCAATGAAAACGCGAAGACGGCCTCGCGCTGCCGCATTCCAATGAATCTTCGATGGAATACTCGATCGAGTCCGGTCCCAAGGACGAGCACGCCGATATCTGAAAGGGCATTAAGTCGTTACACTTAATGGAAGCTAAGCGCTTTAATGATTAATCGCTTTGGCGGGAGGTTGGCTTATGGCTGGACAGTAGATGAAGGGGGAGGATAATCATCTTTTGCTTTTTCTTTTTCTTTCATCTTTGACGTATCCGTGATTTACATGAAGGATTACCGCCCTTTATCTCTCCCTCTCCCTGTATTCCATTTCTTTTCACGAAATTTACGGACCACTGCACCAGCGATTTTCTCCTTTCGTATGGAAAGTCCTGCAACGTTTCCGCGGTCGGTGATTAGTTGCTGCGGAGGGTGAAAAGACGCAGGTTTTCCTCCGACCCTTCTCTTCCTTTTCCCGGGTCGCATCTGTTGATCCATTTTCCGTCCTCGGCACTACTCTCGCTCCCGCCAACCCCACGCCAAACGTTCCCCACCGCTTTTTCCCAAGGATGTTGATCTTCGGTTTTCCGAGGCATTTCAACCGAGCGCCTCGCTGTTTAAATATACAGGGCTAAATTGCCAGTTAATTACGCGTTTGCTCAAGTCTTGAGTGTCAAAGCTCGTCCACCAGAAGTGCACCTGTTGGCGAGGAACTCGAGATACGGGAAAGGAGATACTTCTCCGAAGAAAAACGTCGTTTGGAAAATCTACCCGTGCTAGAGAAGAAAGAGGACGTTCGTTGTGTGTCGTCAATACATTTTTTTCCATTTGCCTGCAAATTAATCTTTCATTTCGTCATTAACGTTCTTTCGAGATTAGTCGAATTGGCGAAAGCTTTTGATTGCAATGACACAATTTCTTTCCCTTCCGTTTATTAACATGTGTGGCAACTTTCACGTTGTAGAGTAAGGAATATTTGAGTGGAGCGAGTTTTACAATTTAATACACTTTAAGCTTTGTATGCGAAACAATCGATTTCGGGACATGGTGGAAATGGCTACACAATTTTGCCATTTTCCTTCCGCGCCTTTTTTCGTTTTACTCCTACCTACCAAATGCTTCGTTTCTGAATCCGTCAAATCCCACGTGAAATACACGCTATTTTCTTTTCAAATGTTGAATAGTTTCCAAATTCACATTTTATCTCGGGCATAAGGTAACTTTTCACCTCCGTCTGGTTTACATACACGGACGAGTCCATCGTATTGTTGTTGTTTACTGTTATTCGTAAATGCTGCCACACGGCGGATCTTACGGCAGGTCGTCATTTAGCAACGTGCCCTGAAAACTTTCCTTATTTCGTTCAGCAAAAAGTCCGCCTTTCCCTTTGTGAGCGCGAGACACATTTTCTTCTCCTAATTTCGAAGAAAAACTCTTACGGATCAGTGTTACATTTCTTTTCACAGGAGAAATTGCCTGCGCGCTTTATACGCTACTTTTTCGTCTCACCCCGGGGTTGCCTTTGCGCAAAATAATACGTATCGCGTCGACCGCTTCGAAATACGTTACGTGAATTGTGTTGGGAAAACAATCGAGCAACGGAGTTCAGAGTGATGAAAGAAACATTCGTCGAAGCGGGAGTGTAAAATGGAATAAAGATCGTCGCAAACACCGCTAATTGAATATCGAGGTCACGCACGGGAAAAGGAAAAGCAAACGAAAGGTGGAGAAACCGTTTGTTGAATTTCTCGAATTTTTCTTCTACCGGAATTTAAATAAATTTGCATTGTCACCGAGAGAGGAATTTCGTATTCGCGTGGTTATACCTCACAGCCAGGTGAGTAAGCTTGTTTGGGAGAAAATCACGGAAGTATCGTATCCCCAATTGTGCGGGTTTATGGGAACGCGCGGCTGCGTGCAAACGATGGAATTTACGTATATCGCCTGGTTGCTCGATTCACCTCAATGTTCCTTGTCGCCGACGAGCATATTTTTACGATTTCATAAAGTCCGATTTATTCGTTCCGATTTCAATCATTTCCCGCCCCTTATTCCGAACCGGATCGTCTTTCCCTCGCATTATTTCCTTAATAAGAATTCCACGCATTGTAAAACTTCTGGAAAATTGATTCCACATAATACGGCCGCGGAATTTAATACGCTCGTAACACGTCGGTTATATCCTTATCGATTTCGTCGTGTTTGAAAAATTTGCTCTCTACGACCAATTCTTATAGTTTTCCTTCAAAGGATAAAAGCATTTAGGTATGTGTCCTCTGTCTTTGACAGTTGACGTCGCTGAATCGCGTCATTTAAGAGGATCACCGGGGGATAAAGGGGATAAAGTGCTCGACTCGGATGGCAAAAGAGCTTCAATCGATCTCAGCTAGATTCGCGGCAAATCGTGCCTGCATCTTTTCTCCACCGACTTTTCGCAAAGTCTTCTCTTTGAAACAACAGCAGGAGACGGTAGCGATTGATTCGAAATGACTTTGGTTCCGGAAATTAGAAATTGATTGCAGTTGAATTGGTTAACGTAATCGGCTTGAGTTCCTCGTGACTACTTAAGTTTGTAATTATTTAAAACAAACCGCGCTTGATTTATATATACGCGGCGAGGAATCAATGGCGAAGTTTGACGTCGCCAATGTCAAAGCACCGGCATTGCGGGGTTTTGTCGTACCTTCCATTTCGACAAATTCAACGGTAAATGGGGCATGGTCTTATTATCAGAAGCCAGCTTATCTCTTCGGCAACTGGCAACCGAAACTCTTTATTCGATGGAGAAAAAGCCAATAAGAAGGTGAATGGAGAAGATTCTGACCCGGATCGTACTGACAAAGAAGCCCATGCGGAATCCGTGAATGATACAAAAAGGAGACTACAGGAAAGCCACTGGTAGTTCAACGACGAGGAAGATGAAGATGAAAACGAGGACTTGAGGAAGATGATAATTTCTCGCGATAAGAGTAAATCCGATGCGAGGACTTTTATGCCGAAGAGCAGGATACGCGTTAAGAAAGTGCGTGTTGGGTTTTGGTCCGTTTCCGAGGAAATAAGGGAAGACAAAGGTGAGATAAAAGACGTGAAAGAATTGCGCGGAAAGATCGAAAGGACGAGATGAAAATTGGATGGAAAAATGAACAACGAAATCATCACTCGGTAACTCTCTTCGCAAGGATAAAGAGGAACAAATTTCTTAGTGGGGTTGAAATTATCGTGCAAAAAATGGTGTCTTCGATAAGGACGTTACCTCGAGCAGTTTGAGAAAAATAATCGGAAAAAGCGAGTCGAAATTGAATGAAGAATCGCCGTCAAGGAAAGACATGTTTGAAGAGCCGTTTCTTCGTGAGAGCGATGTCTATACGTTGAGCAATTTGGCGTAGTCTAGTGGCCAAGCCGGACGAGTGGGAAGTCGGGGGGGACAGCCTGGCAGAAGCTGCAAGAGTTGAAGGACACTCTGCCCAGAGGGGGGTGACAACTCTGGCCGAAGACCAACCTCAGAAGCGAGCTCGGGCGACTCGTCGCGACGAGGAAAGTCGAGCGGTTCTTGATAAACTTCACCGATAAGTTACGGCTTTAACGAGACTCTATTCACGCTAACACAATTAATTGTTATCAAGATGTCTGTGCACTTCTCGCTTCCCTGCGGTGACCATCATTTCACATTACACGTGCCGACCCCGATCACTTAACACAAATTACATCATTACGCCTATTAAAAGTCACTTTAAAAAATTGCCGCTCTTTTTCTGCCGGAGGAAACCGCGACATTTTACTCCGTGGCTTCCTCACGATCGTATATTTTACCGCGGTCGTTACCGCTGCATTTTATTGGGCCCTGCTCCTTCCGTAGAGCTGCTCATATTTTCCGATAACGCAGCAATGACACCAGTCTCTTCACGCGTCAAATGGCGTCGCGACGCACCGAGGTCAAAGGAAAGAGTCGGCATCAAGCCACTTCCAATTAATCTTATCAAAGCCGATGTCACTGCTACGCTCAAAGCTTTGTTATCCGGTTAAAGGCTTCAGTTGCCTCGAAATTTGTCCGAGAATTTAACGACGCGTGAAACCAGTAGGACGGTCTGCCCACTTCGTGGTCAGAGGTGTCCTTTGTTCGTGAAAACCGACAGGAGACGAGTTGAGTCTGGCATCGATACCTCGACACTGCTGAAAATCCGGCTCCTAGAAAAAGGATATGCCCAATTGTTTTACGACGCTTCGTTATCAGTTCGTTTAATTAATCGTTTAATTAATTCGGTTTACTGCGGGATCTCAAAAGCGTCAAGTTAATAATTGACTGTCGAACGTGAAATATCGATTCGCATTGTCTTAGAAATAATCTGGTTTTAATTGGCAGACGTTTTTCGCGTCGAGTCTCGTTATTGATATAAATCGGGGCATCTATTTCCATCGCACTGGCGATCCGGTTCTCGGTTCTTTCGAAAGTGGTAAATGTAATTCGTATCCTCGCTTTAAACCATTTTCCCATCTTTCTCTCCGCTGTAATTGATTGCTCGACTCCGCCCGCCACGCTCAAAATCATCCCGTTTGCAATTTCAGGATTACCTGGCTAAGATAATGCACCAAGGTTATCAAATGCTCGAGGGACGCGTTGTGAAAATTAAGCGACGTTTCTAAACGAGGCTGCGCATTTTTCAAGACGTCCCGTCGTTTCGGAGAAATGTGTACCAGTCGTCGAGTCGTAAAGGTGTTTATCGTGACTTCGGCTGAAAGGGCGCGTTACTTCTTGAATCCGGCTAATAAACGGCCCGTGTAACTGGGTATTCTTCATCTCCCTCTTTTATTTTTATTCATGCATTTACTGCGCGAGGGAGCCGAGTAATGACGCTTCGCTGGTAATCGCAATCTTTGGAATTTCTCGAAGCTGGATAAATGGAATTGGATTCTATAC
Organism: Nixonia krombeini; assembly: GCA_022817245.1. Taxonomy (NCBI): domain Eukaryota; kingdom Metazoa; phylum Arthropoda; class Insecta; order Hymenoptera; family Scelionidae; genus Nixonia; species Nixonia krombeini. The sequence continues at coordinate 14,659 of JABFPT010003133.1, forward strand.
TACCGTTGCTTCTCTTAACATTCTAACAGTCTGCGCGGAGTATGGCCGTAATGTCATTTCTACTCGTTACCCTTAGGTACCATCACCGGCGAATATCATTAAGCGCAATGTCGACTGTAGAGGATCGGAGCGCTTCTTTTATGTCTAGAATCGTATCTGTCTCAAGTATCTTTTTCCATTTTCATATTTATAATGACCAGATGTATCGTTTACATGTACGGTTGCTTGTTATTCTGTAAAACCTAACCTACCTACATTGTGATAAGTTTCAACTTACCGATACAGCATTCGTTCCTGGCGATCGGCCTCCCTATAAATTTTATAGTACATGGCGATCATGATTATGCCCGGTACCCAAAAGCTGACGCAGGAGCTGATGACGGCGTAGGGTTTGTTCACGTGGAACATGCACACGTCCGGGTACTTTTTGCGGAACTCGAGGTGCTCCTGTGTCGTGTACCAGCCGGCGAATATCGGCAGAAAGCTCATGACTGTTGGCGAACACCAGACGACGCCGAGCATCGTGGCTAGCCGGAGGTTGGTCATGATGAGCGGATAGTCGAGGGGCTGGACGATCGCGTAGTAGCGATCGACGCTGATGCAGCAGAGGTGTAGGATCGAGACAGTGCTGAAGAAGACGTCGAGGGAGTTCCACACGTCGCACATGAAATAGCCGAACAGCCACTTGCCCGACAGCTCGACTGACGCGTTGAAGGTCATGGCGAATATGGCGACCAGCATGTCCGCAAGAGCGAGGGAGACGACGAAGTAGTTGGTTATGACGCGGAGCTTCCGGTGCCGCATCACCGAGACGATGACCAGGAGGTTGCCGAAGAGAGCGCACAGGATGATGAAGCCCATCACCGTCGCCTTGCTCATCAATAACAGCACGTTTTCCACGTGCTGCCAATCGTGCCAAGTCTGGTACATCGAATCGTTCGCCTGGCCGGTCGTCTCGATGCCCAGCAGCACCCTCGTCGGAACGCCGGAACTCCC
>JABFPT010003150.1:0-15598 GCA_022817245.1 Nixonia krombeini
GGAAGGACTAAATGTCTAGACCCGTCCCGAACCCACTCCCGGTGGCACTTAAGCCTATATGCAGTCCTTGTCATAGCACTTTTCATCGTAAGTTCCAAGGCGGGCAAGTTCAAAATAGCCCTCAGTGCCAGGGTTGGTGTGTTCCTCTTTACACCTAGTGCACCTCTCAAAAACACAACTTGTATGCGTCCCAGAAGCTTTTTGGTACATACCTGTTCAATTCTTGTCCACCAGACAATTGTTGCATATCCACTCTAGGCCTGACTATAGCATTGTATAACGATAAGGTCTGTGCTATTCCCAGACCCGAATTAAAGCCTATGGCTCCTCTGAGTTGCCAGTAGGTTATCATAGCTCTACGACATTGCCTTTCCACGTGGTCTTTCTAGAGAAGTTTCCTATCCAGAATTACTCCTAGATATTTAACCTCCTCTGTAAGATTCACCATCTTACCATAAAATCTAAGTACTCTCAGTACCTTAGGTTTATATTTCCTTAAGAAGAACACTACCTGTGTCTTCTCCGGATAAACTCTCAACGCATTATCCTTGCACCAGTTTTGTACCCTATCTAGGGCTCTCTGCACTAGCCCTAGTAGCTCTCTTTTCACTGTGGCCAAGTCGTCCGCATAGGCCACCGTGAAAAACCCATGCTCATTCAACTCGCGGACCAGCTCATCCACGACTAGGCATCACAGGAGGGGGGACAATCACCCCCTGCCCTTTTGATATTCACTGGAGATGTAGCCGCACGATCTTTCCTTGCCACTCAGCCTGCAGGTATCGATCCTCCAGGGTACCTAAAATCCACTTAATGAGATTTTCGTGCACCTCGTAAGTCTCCACTACACGCTGGATGACTCTCCTAGAAGTGGGATTGAACGTTCCTTCTATATCCAAGAAGGTCTCTCTAGCAGAGCCCCGCATGCGTGGGGAAGGCTAACTACACTGAAAGGTCGCCAGGTATATCAGGGCTCCGTTCAAGACATCACACTCAGCAGCCACTCAACCCTCAGCACGGAAGCTCACACCTTTGCTTACAGATGACTTACAGGTTAGAGACTGGAGTAGGTATAGGATAAATTTGTCACTGGAAAGGTAGGGAAGGTAAAAGGACGACCGCGAATCCGCCACTCACCCGTGGTCGGGCTGCTCCTTGGTCAGCCATGGATGCCCGAGCCACGCACTCCCGGGGAAAGCCCTATCGAGATACTCGGTTCCTGCTACTAGCACAGGTGGAACCCGGCCGCAATTTCCGGCCTCAACCCCTCCCACCTCGTCAAAGTCACTCAGCCCTTAGAGAGAGACATATCATCTTACAGCTGTTAATTTCGTAACAGTCTGATTGATGCTTGTGAAAAGAGTATTTGTATTTGAAATGACACAAGCATTTATCGCATAACCGTGTGGACTATTGTTTTTCACAATTTGAGAAGTACATAATCGCGATGAATTTCGAGTCAAGAAGTCAAAAAAAGTGGTACATTGCACTGCTATCACCATCATCATCAGTATTGTTTTTAACCTCGACCGTGAAAATACGAATAGATTTCCGCGACATATTTGTACTTAAATATAACATTATTCTATCGCTTTCCCTCTCTTCACTCAAACCACATACAGTCCACTCATAACCACAAATCATTAATTCTTTTCAATATTGGCACATCTCTTAATCGCATTAAAAAAGCTATACCGTTATATTTCAATTTTTCACTGAAATGTTTATTCCACGTGCCGAAATGTTTGATGCCCTCGATTGTTCTTGAACACGGAAAACGCATACCATAACTAAGTTCACTTTCAAACTGTCATTTCTTAAGATGTTGCGAATTCTTGGAACGAACGTTTTACACGCGTCTTCCAGAAAGTCCGCTACATCCTTATGCCGCAGATTCGTCGCCATACCCGTTCTTGTTGGTTTATTCAAAATACTTCACAGATTACACCAGCGCGCTCAGTCAGATCACTGACCGCACTGACCTGCAGCAGTTGCTCGAATTTACATGCGACCGCTGGCAAGATAGGCAGCGTGGATACAATGGATGAACTATGGTAACGAACAAACTCTCTAGTTTCGCGAGGGCGTTCAACATCCTCACGTTTAAGCGCGTGTGCCAAATCTCCTCCACCTTTAAATGTCATCGGCCATTGCTCTCCCTCGAGGATGAAGCGGTATATTATATAATGTGTTACGAGGTAACACATTTCTCACATTGGTTTATCGGTAACAACTATAAATTAAAGATCTAAAACGAGATGAAAAACAGTTAAGTGATAACTTAAATGGTGTTTACAGTTGTTATCTGCACCAACGCGAAAAACAGAATAACGCTGCTGGTCGTTATCCGTTGTGTATGTCATAATGCATGTAATGGCGGTTCAAATATGGTATAGTACCTCAACGAGGAGGGATAATTTCAATCCACAACTAAAAATGTTCTGAAAATACAAACGTTCAGGTGGTAAATGTGTACATTCATATACGTTTTTTGTTTACTTTCTAAAAAATGTCAGAAACGAAGTGATCACTCTTTGAGCGAGATCACACGCAAAGCACTTATTTACTTTGTGACTGGTACGTTACAGTGCTGTAATATCCTGTACATTGTTCTCTACTTTTCACTGTCTTAAATCGTACTGCATTTACGTAATAAGTATATCTTCCATGGAATTGAGAGGTTCCCAATATAGCCAATAATTGTCAAAGTCAGTGACACTCACTTAGGGTATCGTTTATATAAATCAATTTTATATTAGACAATAAATTAGTCATTTTTATATTAGCAACTTTATACTGGGGGAGCAAGTACATTACTAGGAACAGGAGGTAGTGGTCAATATTGTACTGGACACTACGGAAATAGTAATCAATCAACTGGCATTACTGGTAATTGTCTTGAAAGCAATCATAGCGGTAAAAGACTTCAAGGTCATCCTCTGAAAAGTTTTAGTGTACCTGCGCCACCTCCTCAGTCGGCACCTACGACGCCAGCACAACAAAAACATGGAGGTATGTTTTAATGTTCAGTTTTTGTTACACAATACATTTTTAAATTATTTCTTTTATAATTCATACAGTGTCACAAATAACCGTAAGGCCAACTATATCAGGAAGTCCTTATAAGAAACCAACGAACACCAGTCAATTAGTAAAGAATAGAATAACTTCTGTATCTGCGACATCACATACTTCAGAAGAAATTGAACGATTAAAGGTATGCTATACATTTGACACAAAAATCTAATAAAATATTGAGTTGCTGGGAAAGTTTTTTCCAATTTTTACGGAAAAGTCAAACGTTACGCATTTAAATGTCGATGTACATTTATTCAATTACATTGATGCCGTTTTGATCCACACACTTTCTCCATCTTTCACATAATTAATATATCTCTTTTGAAAAAACTTTTGAATATGATTTTTTATGTCGACTTTTCGACTTTTCGACATCGAGTTTACTCATAGAAAAAAATTACACGAATATCGATTCTATTCATATTCTTACAAAACTCAAAACAAATAAAGGAAACACTTTTGAAAAAATCTTCTTTGTTGAAATGTGACTCTTGCAATGAACACTACGACTATAAACGAGATTATGCCAAAAACAAAAGCGTAACGAAAACAGGGAGACAAACGTTCACATGTAAAGAAAATCCAATATTTCACGAAGGAGCTATATTAATTAACTCATTTGCATCAAAGCGCGGAATATTCCGCGCTCCAGAACTGTCTTCTATCACCAAGCGCGAAATAATTCGCTAGTCTGTGACTGTTTTTTATTATGAGTCGCTAAGTATTCTTCAGATGCCACAGACCACGTTCGTGAGCATCTGCCTATTATATTCTAAACAGGTTTAACTTCTGTTGTCAAAATCTTTTTAACTGCAACTATGATATCAACCTATATTTAAATTTAAATTTATACTGGCAGGCATTTTCGTATACGGTTACCTGCAACTCTAGCAAAGGGAAATAAAATGTCTATTCAAAGAAAAACAGTCTCTAAATGCCATGTTTGCCATATAGCATTATGTATCGATGACTTTAAAGAATTCCACGAGAAATAACTTGTGCTAATTTTTATTTAATTAGAATAATTTTTCCTTTTTCCTTCTGTTATTAAAAAAAGTAAAATTAAATCTGTTACAAAAAAAAATATTTGCGATGTAGCGTTTTGTAAAAAGGGTATAAAACAGTATATTTTTGATAAAATCTATGATCATTTGTTCATAGATTAGTTATCATTTATTGCACCTACGGCCGATCGCGTACGGTGATACGGGCCATCCGTCAGCTGAACGTCGATGATGCCAGCAAGCAAGACCTTAAGTAGGGTCATTATGCAAATGGTGAACAACATATAATAACTATTAAAACGTACATACTAAATAATTACATCCTGCAAAGAACAGAGTCAGTGTTTCAAACATTTTATTAATGAATCTTCATGATGTGTTACTTGCATTTAATTTTGGAAAAATATATTTTGATAACCAAAATATATTTGAAATTCAATTAAGTTAAGACACATATTTCTGACGTCATATAAAAGTCTATGTATCGTACCGCTGAGAACGAAATAATTTCTAAGTAACTCAGTACTCAAATAAAAAGTACAATATACACGTGCTGTTTAGTATTCTATTGTAGAAATACAAATGACCCTGTATATGCTATTACAGAAAAACAAATGACTGTATATTGTATTGTAGAAATACAAATAACCAGTGTTGCCATATATGTGTCCGACGGTGACTTATTGAGTGATATGTTCTGACATACACCATACTTATTGTAGCGCAAATTTTATAGATTTATGTATTACATAGTAAAATTTTGCGAGATTTGTAAAAAAAATGTAGGGAAATGATTTGCCATTCAATTTTAGTGGTGAAACTTGCAATACAGAAAAAAGTTTACTCCATAATGTATACAAAGTTATTTTTACATAAATTATGTAAATTGAGAACTTTTACAGATACCGAAGTTTTAGACACGCGTTATTCATTTTTCCCTTTAGTTCAGTAGTGAGTGTAAATGCACACCTACCCCTTTGAAGGGGGGTATAGTTCGTTTTTTTATTTTCTTTTGGGGCTTCGCACATGGTAAGGTTACGCGGTTGAGCCGGTATTATTCAGGAATGACATGTGTTACGTGGGTAAATCGCTCGCGTTTCCACGCCAATGTACGCGAACGGAAATGTATTTTGTAATTAAAAGAAATTAATTTGATTTTGTGTAACAGTATTTTATTCATTATTAATGTTTTTGATTTGTAATAAGTTGTCGAGATAACAAAGTTGTAAAAGTATTTATATTTTAACAAATTACGTGATTGTTGCACGGAGAAAATGTGTTTGACTTAAAGTTACTAAATTACGCGGCTGTTTCGCGGCTACACAATCGACTGAGTTTTACATGGTTAACCGCAACTCGCTCTTTATTCGAAGAAGTTTTTATGCTCTTGCTTTTCGATAGTGGAAGTCGTGATCAAAACAATATTTCGGTGACAGCCCTTACACAAAGCAGCTCTTGCCGATTAGATTTCAAAGATCTGCACACGGCACTCTTTTAACATGTTCCCTGCCAGACCGTTTTTTGAAGACTTCCCGTTCAGGCCGCGTGGGGCGTATGCGCCCCACGCTTTACAATTATATTGTTTTGTTTCTGGCGTATGCCTTACAATAATTAAAATAGTGCAAAAATCATAATTATCAAGGAAATGGTGTATAGTTTAATATGCATAATACAACAAACCAATAAATTTATTTTTCTAGGAATTAGTTTAACAAATACCTGACTGAACATTACTATGCCAAGCGAGTTGTATCCTCACATATAAGTTTTTAATCATGCCTATATCAGTTTAACAAATAATATTTTAGTTAAATTCAAGTTTGTATGCATTTACAAAGGGATGTTACGATGAACTTTGTTAAAACATGGCAAACATAAGTGTGGTTTATCCACACAACTATCGCAGAATGTTGCAACTTTTACAGTACAGTTTCTTGCCGATTGGGAACCTAAATTTTTAACATTTCTTTCGTAACAAATTTTGCAGCGTCTTCTTATTGAATTAAAGTGGCTTTCCTTTTTTTTAATTTCGTGTCGATTTCTTCTTGGTCCAATTTGTGGAGAATTATTACTATTATTACACGACATCAGATTCATTGCTAATTTTGTTCGGAATTCGATGCTTCTTATTTTTTGGTTTTTGAAACTGTTATATATAATCCATGAATTCACTACAGCTGTGTTCAGGCAAAGTTCAAATACAATTTTTTTATACCACTTTACTGATTTTCGTAGAGAACTGCAATATGAAGCCATTTGATCGGAGATATCTACAGAAGACTTCCCTTCATTATAATCCACAATAACCTTCGGTTTTGTAACAATATTCCCCGAGGAATGCAGTTAAAACAAGTTACGGTGAAAAAAATTGCCCATCACGCGGCAGGGAACGTGTTAATTTGAAGATTTAGATCATGCGTGAGTCAAATGCGTCAGGGATGTTTTCTATTCGATCACGTCGTCGGCGATCGCATATTACGATGTTGACGGCGATAAGACATTGGTCTTAGCAAGATGTTTTGTCGGATTTGAAACATTGCTTGTCAGCGAACTTAATATGGAGCAGTACAAATGAGTAGTTGGAAAATAGTGAGCAAAAGTTACGCACGTAACACATAGAATTCTAGTTGACATTTGTCAATTATTTATTGCCTATGCTTGTCGTGCTTCTTCACTTTTTACGCGTTTGCCATCGGTTAAGAATATCGTGAAAGTCGGATACTTCCATTAGACAATTTATATTTAAATACGTCAGCGACGTACTACTACAAATGGTAAAATGATCTATATTACTTATGGGGAATGACGTGAATTTCTAAAACTCATTTGATAATTATCTATTTCCTCTAATTGACATATTTTTCCACTTGTTACACTTTTGGACCTGTATCGGTTAAGTACAACGTAAAAGCTGGTTGCGCATCCTTGATAATGATTTGAATAAAATTTTCCCATGCTTTTCACTTTTTAAACGTCTGGATCGACATCGCTTAAGAATGTTGTGAATGTCAGTTGCATCCTTTTGAAAAGAGTAAGTTATTGATAAATATTTACAAACGTTAGAAAAAATAATTTTGACTTGGAATGCATATCCTACACGTAACAGTGCAGGGTACAGCATTCTCTCGACGTTCAGTTTGTCGTGAGTTAATTACCATATTTTTTTATACAAAATGTTTAACGTTAAGAGAATTTTCTCTACAGTGGGAAAATTTTGAAGACAGCTTTCCAAAGCCTCGATGAAGATATAGTCGCGGATCAGTTTCGCGACTTTGTTCACGAATGTCAAGGAATAATTAACATAACGCGCTCTCAGTTGCAGCATTGCATGCCTGTCGAAATAAAACATCGATTGAGTCGAAAATTAACAAGATCATACGACTGCGATCAGCATAAAAAAATGTTAGATATGAAACATAAAGATGGTCTGCAGGGAAATACTGCATATCCGGAAGTAGAATCCATTTCCAAGAAACGTATCAAGACCGAATTAGTAATAAATTTAAAACACCTAAATTCGATAAAATTAAAATGACCGAATCTAAGGTTAGTGTCGTGCGGTATATAAGTGATGCTATCAACACTCCATAATATTGTAAAAGTATGCAAGGTTTATTGGGAAATTTTCGCGATGAGAAGTCGACGAAGACAAGCATTTTGCTAGCAATAATGATCTGAACTAATATGAACAGTGATGTACGTCGCCGGTTATTAATGAGTGGTACGAGAAGAATTCTAAGGAAAGAATTCTGATGGCATTCGAGGAGTTTCATGTTTCAACGTGATAACAAATGGGCGTTTATTGAAGTCGCCAATTTGGTCATTCAAATTGTTACATGTAATTCACTGCAAGCTGAATTATTGAGTTGTCGGAGTAGATAAGAAGGATATACGCTATAGTGAACTACAAAGTGGAAGATGAAATTTGTTTCGCACGAGCAATAATGTTGGTATTATGTCCATGCAACAAAAAATCGTGATCGTAAGCAGTCGTACCCTCATTATCGCGAGCATTTAAATTTTGAGTGTATTGAGATGTCGGTTGCTCTAAAACCAGTGTCAACATTTGAAAAATCGATATTATCGATATCGATAAAATCAAAAACAGTATATTAGTAAACATTTTTATTGTACAAGGCAAAAAGATTTTATCCGTGCACGTTACGAAAAGTGAGCAGCAGCGTTACGTTAATCTGCTCCTTGCGACAGACAGTAATTCCAATCACTGTTTGGGAAACACTGTTATCTCGTCCCCTATCCGCGCAGCGCAGTAAGCATAAAAACTGGCAATATATTTGCAACGGTTACTTAACGGTTCTAAAGCTTGACATGGATGTCTTACAATTCTTCACGGAACTTTTGTCTTAATTGACGTCTTAAAAATTTTCACGGAAGATACTGATGCTATTTGTGATTTACACGGAATGCCTTCTCGGGAAAATCACATCGGAAACCGCAACGGTGACAGCGTATCAAGAACACCGGATATACAGTGTTGTATATTAAGTATACTGTAATTAGAATCCTTTGATATCCATGCACTGTTCCAACCATGATTCAGCCTACGATTCTTTGTTTGTCTCATGAATTAGGTAATACTCTGATTTGTATTAAGTCTACCGGAAAGTTCTATTCGTATGTGAAGTTGAAAAAAGTATTAAAGTTAAGGCATCTTTGAAAAATGGTATTCACAAATTACCATCACATTAGTAAATGGTCATAAGTGAACACGGAGATTACATTGTACAATAAATATTATTCAATGTATGAAAATATAATACTTTCTTAAACTTCACAAACGGATAGAACTTTCCGGTAGACCTAATATTTTAATACAAGTGTTTCACTGCTCGCAGATATTTTCGAAAATTGTTGTAAAACTTTTAAAATCACATGATTTAGATCCCGCGCATTATTTCACCATCCTTGGTTGAACTTCAGACGTAGCTCTCAAGCACTCTCGAGTGGAGTTCGAGCTATTAAATATGTTGATATGATGACGTATTATTTTTCGAACGAGGCGATATCAGCCAATGGTCAAATCGATATGTGTGGGTTATTAACAAATATCTTTGTGAATATGATCCGACCACGTTTGAAATTTTCCACGTTGGAAACGTTGCCGATGTTGCAGACATTGGATGTATTCTCGTGGTAGACATTTCCTGTTACGAATCGATCCATAATACACAAAATAATCTCCCTTTATGTCCTGAGCATGCGATTCCTCGAGGCTTGAAGCTATTTAAACTTCTCGTGACTTTATACGATAAAGAAAAATGTGTAATTAAAAAGTATTAAAGTTTAAGCAATCATCCTGGTTGAAATTGTCTATCGATTTTAACGCAGAACTGAGAAAAAAAGCTAAAAATGAATTTGAGAAAATTTTACATAAATGAATGAATAATGCTGTTTTCGGTAAAATTTTAGAGAATGTAACAAACAGAATGGACGTACATCTGAAGAGTAAATGGGACAAAGATCTGGGGATAAGCAATGATAACAAGATAAGCAATGTCGCTTGTAAATAAAACGGTTTTGGGTCTGATGAAGGATGGGTGTAACGGACGTGTAATAACCGAATTTGTAAGATTTTGGTCCAAAATGTATGCAATGCCCATGATGGATGAATGTGAAAGGAAACGTACGAAAGGAGTGAAAGGGTATGCCGTCGACAGAAATGTGAACTTTCACGATTACCTAAGATGTTTAAAGAGAGAATGTTAGATCAAGCGACGGCAAAATTGAATTTCCCTCTATAAATGCATAATGTACATAGTTTGTGCATACGTTGCTATTGGAACATAATAATATTAGTGCACGTTTGTGAATAAACAATTTATCAGGTGTGAAACGGTAATTTTTCTATGCTATGCTTATGCTGAGCTTCGTTTCTGGAAGGTCGTGTGGTTTTGAGTGAAAACTGTCGCGGTTCCAAACGAACGTAGTGATTTATTGATATGATGTCTACACGACTTTACGATAGCTGAATGTGCGCATGTATGTAAGGTGAGAGTGTGTGAGGTTGAATGATTGGTAGAGTGATTATTCGGTAGGTCGACAGACAGAGTGACGGCGCGCGTAACTCGACGATTTGTGTTTGACGAACGTTGACGGATGGAATAACGGTGTGTATGAGTCAAAAGATGGTGAATGTGAATGTGAAGGACAAGCTCGGCTACGAGCTTCCGTTTTATGGCGCTCGCCAAGCCCTGAAAGAACACCGAGTTCGCGCTTCTGGTTTATGTTGCCGGGCGCGAGGAACAGTTTTCTCCAGAAGATAAGGTGGCTTTGAACTCTATTCAGCTATCAACTCTGGTTGCTGTCAAGGATGTCGAGGTACTATGAGGGAGGTGTGGGAAATAAAGGTAGTTGACACGGGTATTTGGAATGCGCTGATGTGTTACATTCGGCTCCAGAGCTCGGTCATTAGCGATGATTTTTGGTATCGGAAAAATATATGAACACAATTTTGTCGTTAGTTAATTTATATTGATTTAAATATCATATGATTTTTTTATATTGACGGCGCTTCGCTCAGACTGTGGCTTAATTTTCGTTTAGTTTATGCAGATATAAGATTTTGTTGTTTATTTTGCGAGATGTTTTGCCGCAGCTCCGACAATCTGTATTGTAAATACCACAACAGCGCCCGTTTACTTGTCTGGATGCTAGGTACCAGTCAATAATAACACAACGGCTCATGTATTGTAAACGCCGCGACAACAATTGTTTATCTGTCTAGGTGCGAAATGCAGGTCTGTAAATGCTGTTACTGGAAATAACGCGGCACTGATTTTTGACAGATCACGCCAGATTTGTTGTGATCTTTGCAAAATAAAAATCGGTTCATTCCGACCCGAAGAATAATTTTGTCCTGTCCTGTTGTATAAATTGAGTAATAGCTCAGCTCCACATTCCACAAGTTTTTAATTAGGAATCTTCAGAACTGAGTGATTGCTCCGTCGCCACGGACGTAATATGAAACCATGACTACATTCGCTATTTGCACGTGCTCTGGGATCGACCCGGCAAGTCGCGTATTCAGTGTATTCCCGTCAGAACTTAATCTGAACAGTTGACCATCATCCCGTTATCCTCTCTATCCGATCGACCGCAATATATTATATATATTATATATAATAATATATATACATATATATATCGACTGAATTTAAGAATAATAAATGTTTCAATGTACTGTAGGAAATACGTGAATGTAGTATGTATCTATGATGCTTGTGTTTGAAGTTAATGTCATGAAAATAAAGTTGGCGCCCTGACGAGAGCGCTAGAGGTATCTCATCAGTGAATTACTGAATAACGAATAATCACCGACCATTAATCTATTAGTTGTGCCCGAGAAATTGAATTTTAATACCAGAATATAATCGGGAGAAGACCTGGTTGTATATCTGGCGCCATTTATTATTATAAACCACGGACTTATTAGAGTTAAGGAGAGAATTAAATGCGTATTTGCTAGGATGAGCCCATTTTTTCAAATACATTTACCATTGGGATATGCGACTCTATGTGTTTGATGTATCTATCAAATACTCTACCAATCTACGATTAGAATATGATTAGGATTTTGGTACACTTTTAAGTTTATTGTGAGACAAAAATGGGACTGTCTGTTGGTGATCATTAGGACCGCTAATTTCTGTGTGTACATTTTATTTGATTATTGTGTTAATTGAAAAATGATGATGTGCTCACATGTGCGATATTAAATAACTGACTAAGGCGATTTCGACCAAAATTTGACTTTTATTATTTAATGAAGGCTGTTCATCACAAGATATTTATGATGAGTACGTCTACCGCGGATTTGGGACGTAAATTGACAAGCATGCTACTAAAATATAAGAATTCTAATATTGTGGAATTGATATAATTTTATTTTTCAAACGAATAAAAGAACTCATAAGCAGCAAAAGCAGAATTTATGAAATTTGCCAATGTCACACAAAATTAAACTCTCTCATATATATGTATCTTTTGTATGATACTTTTCTCTCGTTTTTTACTAGAATAAAGTTAAGCAAAACTTAAATTTAAATTTCCAACATAAATAATGTCTTTTTATTTCAAGTACCTTTCCTCCGTCCATAATCGTGTGTAGTGGTGTATTATCAAATACCTTTGTGTTGCCTTTTTTTATACAGTAGTCGTTTTTCCCGTAATGCTTAATTCACGTCGACTATGTCTTGCCGGCAACGTTTAGTACTAAAGGTTTCGCCAGATTTTAGCAGCACATAATAGACCACACCTTTCTCGTCCCATCACACACAGGGCACGGTCTTACTTCCATAGTGATGTCCATGGTTCTCGTAAAACTATCCATGATTTTTTACGCTTAGGATTCTAAAAATATATTTTCATTCATCTTCACCACTTTTCATCATCTGCTGCAATTCAATGGAGAAATAACTTTATTGTATCTGTCGAGTAGCATTCCGCAAGTGCTTTTTCGTTTTTCTTGCTGTAATTCAGTTAGTTCATGCGGAACCTATTTTCCCATCTTCTGGATCTTTCCCACGGCTTTCAAAGGTGTGGAGACGGCTTGTCGTGGTATATTTAATTGATCTGGAAGTTGTTGTTGAGTTTGAGTATTATTCTCATCCAACAATGCTTGCAATTTGCTGTCTTCAAACTTTTTTGGTGGTCTTTCACATTTTTGGTTTCTCACGACAAAATAAGTCACTTTTGAATTTTTTAAACCATTCAAAGCACGGAGACTTACGAAGAGCATGCACATCGTAAGCTGCGACAAACATTCGATGTGATTCTGCAGCAGTTTTCTTTAAATGTTAACAGAAAATCAATGCTGTCCGCAAATTGTAGCATGTGGGCACAAAACTCGACATGTTCAACGCTATTAAAAACTATGCTGTTATCTGAAACATGTGTTATTGTGAGTTGGAAATCTTTTTCAGTTGTCAAACAAAGACAATGGCGTCAATGATGCGGTTTGACCGAAACTGTTTTGACTGCTAGAGCCACCTATGGGCAAATTCCGGTTTCATATTTACACATCTGGTATATTATTTTGTAAATACTGTAAGAGTAACGTTTTTTCTTGCTTTTATCCCAATATTATTTAGATCCAAATTTCTCACACATGCATCAAGTATACTTCACAGAAATGCGTACAGAGCGAAATTTTTGTTTCATACATATCGAGTACTCTTTTTTTTATTCTATGGAGATAGTGCGGGTTAATTAACATTACCGAATTTAATATTGTTCATTCTACCAACTAAGTATTTCATACAAAGTTTCCTTTCTTCGGCAGGTTATAATTCGGACAGCCAAGTAAGGCCTGTGTTGTTTAAATCCTCAAGTGCTCGTTCTCCGTGTTTTGTCTTTACTCTTTTTAAGACAGTTACAGGGCAGTTACTTCTTATTTATGGTTAGTATGTGGAATGGTATGCTCTGCTTTACACGAGCAACATTATTAATTTTATTAAAGTCCATACTTTTTTTTTTATTTTTTTTCAAACGACTAACATCACTTATGACTGAGTGTTTGCATACATGCTCATTCTCAACCGACATTAAATACACGTAACCCTACTATTGGGTTGGCAAGAAAGTAATTTCGGTAATTTCGGTTTTTAGTGTGAAATAAAACTGAAAACACCGAAATTACTGTCTCGCCACCAAAATACTACTTCTTCAATCAGTCAGTAGAAAGGAAAGATTCGGTTAACATTTACTTATAAATAATATACATAATTTCAACGGATGTAGAAGCGCGTTGTAGACTTATTTAAATATAAAACTATCCAAAGGGCGTATCCGACTTTCATGACAATCGTTACCGATGGAGATCCAATCATGTAACAAGTGGAAAGTAATGCTGATGATAGGCAATAATTAGTTGACAAGTGTTAATTGGGGTTTCATATCATTTCTGAATAATATAGTGTAATACTTTTTTTTGCTTTTGCCTAAATTTTTTACTTTTATGATCTATTTTTATGCGTATTACTTGAGTGTCTATGGAAATTCCTCTATATCTTTGATTGATTAATTGATTAATAATAGTGAAAAAGTCTTCTGAATTGAAATAATTTTAAGTGTATTCAAAATAATGAGTTAAAAATTTGCAATATTTTTACATGACCTTAATTTTCGCAATGTTTTACATAATAAATTACAAATATTATTTATAATTCAATATTCGCTTCACACACGACATGAGAATCATTACACAGTAACATGAAAATTCACACCATCACCATACTTTAAATCATTATATAAATAATAATATAATTTTACATACGTAGCCTTTGAAGTCTTACAATTTTCCAATGTTCTACTTGCTTTATTGATATCCTCCAGTTATACTGAATGAGAATGGTAATTGTTCAAAAGAAAATATTCCAATAACTGTTTCCATCCAATGAAAATATTGTGAGTTTATGAGATCGTATTTACGTGAGTTACGTATACGTGAGTTTACGAGTTTATGTCCAACGGCTTTTGTGAAAATGTCCTCCAAATTTCGCTGGTTCACTCATCAAACATTTGGTACATGTAGAAATTCAAATAATTTATGAGTTCAATGTGAGACTGCTTTTAAACATGTGTAGAACAGACACGTATTAACTGGTTTGATAATCGCTCAAACATTAATTCATATTTGATAGTGGATCAAATGATAATCGATAAATTGGTCATCAATACAATTAGAGATACAATGATCCGAATATAACGTTCATACATACAAATGGTAATAAAGTATGGTCACAAAGAATGTTCATAAATAATGTTCATAAATAATGTCATGAAGTACGTTCATAAAGTATTTTCATAAAGAATGTTCACAAATAATAACATGGAAAGAATATTCACGACGAAGGTTATGAAATACGTTCATAAAGTATTTTTATAAAGTTCATGAATAATATTCACAAAGCATGTTATCAAAGTTAACAAGTTTCATCAAATATGTTATGAAAGCCGCATCTGTATAACAAAAAGAAAGAAGAAAATTTATGTTACTACATGTAATATTAATTTAACTTACAGTTTGAATGACGGTAATTAATACCTGCGGAATAAGTGACTTGTCTTGTTGAACGTCATCAACGAAAAAGACAGCGAATTCGTACATACGCACTTTTATACAATGCTTTACAATTACATTAGTGTCAGGCTCATTAGTGGCGAGGCCCATAGTACATTTGTAATAATTTCGGCACGAATTTCAAACGAAGACTTGGCCAAACGGAATGAAACAGTCTCATTTTTTAAGCGAATGGTGACTGGGGATGAGTATTGGGTTACATACGACAACACTGTGCGTAATCAATCGTGGTCAAAGCGCGATGAAGCAGCTCAAGCGGTTGTCAATGCAGGACTAACGTCCAAGAAGGTTCTACTGTGCATTTGGTGGAAATGGACAGGAAACAGTGAGTATGCGTTGTTTCCATGTGCCCCAACACTCAATCAGGATCTCCCCTGTCCGCAACTGGAACGTTTGATGACACCCACTACCCAAA
>JABFPT010003151.1:0-15596 GCA_022817245.1 Nixonia krombeini
AGCAGCTCATAATGGACAATTCCCTTCCAATCCCACGAAACACTCAACATAACTTTGTTTGTCGACAATCAAAGTGTTGAAGTCGTTTGTGAAGGGTCACCATCCTTTAATCATGATCGCTTGTGTATGATATTCTAATATTTCACCTATTTTTCATCGCCTGTAATGATTCGCTTCAAAAATGGTTCAATTTCGTTGTGTTTCAACAGCATTTTACTAATGGTAATTCGGTCAATTATATTTCTTTGCGTTAATTCATGTGGCACCCAAACATCGAGCATCTTTGTGTAGCCTGCTCTTTTCACATGATTCCAAACTGTGGTGTGGTTGATGGTTAGTGCTTCCGCTACTTCCTTACAGCTTGCGTGCCGGTATTGCTCCACCAGTTGCAAAATTCCATCGACTTTTTTAGTGACTGGCCGACCAAAGCGAAATGTATCTTTGACATCGAAATTTCCTGAACGGAATCGAAGAAACCACTCCAGGGTCCTTCGGTTACTCACAGCATTCCTACCGTACACTTCACAAATTTTTCGGCATAATTTTGCAGTGGTTTTATCCTTTTTATAGTAAAAACACATCACATAGCGTATTTCTTCAGATATTTCACTCATGTCAAAGCAATATAGCTTTTTACACGATTAACGAATTAGGAAACTATATATACAAAAACCGTAGGCAGAAATGTGACCTTTTAAGCATATATTCATTTGAGACAATCGGGTCAGTGTTGCCCGGTATTTAGGCATCAACACCATCTAGTGGCAAAAAACCGCGGAGACTTTTTATATGACCCAATATTATACGCATACTTTGCGATATTGATACGCCATTACGCGAATTGATATTGCGTAGCTACATCAATAATCGGTAATGGGTTACAACGGCAAACGTTTATCCGTGTCGGTACGGACAGAAGTGTTGTACTCCGAACACAATGACGAGATTTTTTTTCGTGGTGGTTGTTAGTTGTTAACTTGAACTTTATTGGGCAATCTTGACGTGTACACGACCGGTTGGTCTTGTGAAACCAGACCTTGAGAGAATACCGCTTTAATACTGTATCCGCTCATGTTACCGTGAATGGCAGCAAAAGGTCAGGGTACCACAGTAACGATTTCTTTGCACAGTTTGGTAGAAATGAAGTCGACTGCGCAGAGGTGTTCATTTTGTCATTTGAGCGAAACTGACTTTTATAATAACGTGGAGCGCGATTTGATGTATGTGGCGAAATTCTTAATGAAACAGCCACAATAGCTAATCAGTTCTGGGAATTGTTCCATTTCCGATTGGCTGGCGAGCACCGGAAAACTTTTAACCAATTCTATTTTGTTAGGATTTAGTTTCACTCCTTCGTTGGTGATGACGTGGTTCAGTCACCATACATTCGCCGTAATTTGGAAATACCTACGGATTAACAATAAAAATCACTGGAAGAAATTGAAGTATAACTACGCCCGTTTCAAGAGAAGATTTCCAGTTCGCAGATTTGAAAAAAACTCAAAACGGCTTTCCGGACTTAACACGATACATACAAAATTTCAGTTGGTGGATTATATTTATTAAAGAACAATCGCGATGAGTCGGAATGATAGTTATACGACGATGGGCAACTTAAAACTGTTTCTAAATATAGCAGACTCCTAGATCAATGTGATATACGAATTCATTATAATGGATTAGCGTGAACCAGCTTGTCGATTTTCACTCGACGTGGTAGATATAGTGCTGTGGCTTATTATAACTTCGTTTAGGAACACTTTGTACTCCAGGTCTCTTCACGCGCGTCAATATGACACATAACAGCAAATTAGAAAAAGTTTTTGCAAATTTTCGAAGGCCCGCGTGTTTATCCAAGTACATATTAGGCTAGTGCATATGAAATGTCGGATTTTCTTTATATGTGAACATTTGTTTACCCGTTTTCGTTCCGCTCTTGTTTTGTCATAATCTCGTTTATAGTCGTACACTTCATTGCCAGAGTCACATTTCAACAAAGAAGACTTTCTCAAAAGTGTTCCTTATTGTTCTTTATTTTGAATTTTGTAACGATGTGAAAGAACCGATATTCGAATAATTTTTTTATACCAATATAAACTTGGTAGTAATGCTGCAAAGCTGCAAGATCTGGTGTTTTTTCCGTACAAAATGATCCACGTGGACGACCCAAACAGTCTGTGAAAACGATGCTCTGAAAGCATTAGTGGAAACGGGAACATGCTACCAGAATGAAGGTTGGCGATACATGCTCGGTGGATTGATAGGAATGAGGCAGGTGCTAGTACCCCAAAGCTAGTAATTCGTTAACGGAAAATTTTAATAACATTTTGGTAACTAAAGAAATTCACTGCTTATTCCTTCGAACTGGAGAGACAATTGGAATCTAAAAATTGTAATATTTATACTTTATTATCAGGCGGGGTTCACAATTAAAACACGCGCTCGTCAATCGATTAATTTCAAAAAATTGTTACATTTACAAAACGCTCTAGAGCAACGCTCGATTGCTCACAAGATACGTCTTCATAAAGTAAAAACATGGATACATACAATATACGACGTCACTTATTTCTACAGCGTCCGCGAGTCATGCACTGAGCTAGAGTTGGACCATCTATAGACCTCGAAATTCTCCTTCCCACCTTCGATTGATATCCGAAAAGGTCATCATGTCCGTTAATGATAAGTGTCCAGACGTTCCAAATTTACAATGAGAATTGCCAGTACAGGTACTTTGTTGCTCTCATCTCCAAGATATCAATTTGGTTTTTTCTAACAAGACAATTAGTGGCCTAACGCCTAATTTTCAAAGAGACTCATCTCGATGGAGGGATTATGCAAAAGAAACCGACAAGAACTTTCTCTTGTCCTAGGTCACTTTTCGATACCTGGTTGGCTCATTGACTCATGGACTGTCCTTTCCACAATTGCTCGCTATATTTATATTGTCGCCTCCTAACACCACGACACACTCCTCTCATATACGTATATATAATGTCACAAAGTACTACCAGTATATTAATGAAATGTTCGGCCGCATACGTCTTACAAAATAATTGTTAAATTAAATGAATTACAATATGAAAATTTGCTGTACATAGCTTATTTACCTGATCTTTCGGCAACCAACTTTCATTTTTTTTAACATTTAAAAGTTTTTGGGAGCTATACAGTATGGGAAGAAAAAAGGACTGAAAAATATATACAGTTTATTCATTCTAAAGATCAAAATTTCTTTTTATTTACAGGCACAGTGACATCAATTTAAGTAGGTTCCTTCCTTCCTTAATCTTTTCACTTCGAGCGACGTATAAATCCGTTATCCACGCAACGAACTGTGGGTACGTGCTACGGATATATCCGGCATACATATTATTTGGATGCAAATGCCAACTGTAATCGATTATATATTCAACATTTTTTGTTGATTTCATTGACATATTAAATTAATCATATATTAAAAGTACTCGTAATCATATATTGATACGTCAAAACGTATTACGTAATATATTACAGACATTAAAACGATCGTTTACTGTTTCTTTCCAAAAAAATCTGTAGAATAATTAATATAAGTATAAGTAATATAATTTGTATAAATCTTTTCATATTACTTGTTACAGAGCAATGATTTTCTTATTAAGCACAGTTGATATTTAAGACTTAGAAAAATGTACATACAAAAATCATGCACACTAGGCACATTCGTGAAACATACTTCCGTATAGTGACGGCACTTTAGCTGTCTAAACTGCCGAAGCGGGAGGGTTAAATGTTATTGCTAATCATTCAGACGACGGTTTGGGCTTACCCCTTTCATTACTTATTGCTAGTGTCATCGTGCAACGCAATTGCTGTTCAAGAAAATACAGAACGATAGTTCTGATTTGCGGCGATATTAATCAAACTGCGACTTTTTAGTTGTACGTGAGAAACAACCCACATTTTATTCGCAACTCACTAATGTACAACAGTATACAAGAGTAAAATACATCAAATTCGAATTGATTAATAAATGGATACACATATTGTTTATTTATTTATTTGAATAAAAAATGCATCCATGTAGTTTGTTCCAAAATATTATTTTACATGTAATACTATTTGAGATCATTAAAAATCCGTACAACCTCACATAAATACTCTGAAAGAATTAGTTTTCAATTATTCTTTTATATGTTGCTTAGAATTACAAAAATGCAAAAATACTTCATTTTTAACGAATAATACAAAAATATTTTCAACTTCTATATAAATATTTGCAGTGTTTATCCTACAAAAATGAACTCATAATTTAATTTAAAAATGTTACAATTTCAATTACTTTACAACAATAACAAGTTTATAATTAATTACTGAGAAAAGTTAATTTAATAAAAAAATTTTTTTGTTCTTTCTCACTAAATAAGAAATTAAAAACGGAAATAATTATTCAGTTAACTTCGACCTTATATACACATGTATCGATTATAAAGTTACTTATTAATGATAGTGATACAATTCTATACATTAATGTTTAAAAGAGACAAAATTATATTAAACGTTGTTATCGATGTAACCGATCGTTTCGTTTATATTAAGCAAATGCACATAATCAATGTGACATTTCAACATAATATATATTAATAATATTATAACATAATGTATATATGTGTAATGTTGTATAGAATTAATGTCCTAAATATAATAAAAACCGTTTTTGTACACTAATAATTTCACACACAAATCACACGATGTATGTCATTAAATTAATCTTACTATATAATTTAGTCAGGCTTAATGTCGGAGTTCTCCGGTTCACTGTGCATTTCGTCTTCAAATACATAAGATGTGTCTGAATCTGTGGAACCTAAAACAATGTTATTAAGCAATTTTATTATTGGCACACCGTTGATTTTTCTAAATAAACTTCAAAACTTTATAAAATAATAACAGGTAAATATTGTAAATACATGAAGATGGATGTAATCAAATGTCGCTGGGACGATATGAGCGCCAAGTAAAAGACGTGGACGGAAGGAGAACTGGCAAGAGAACAGGCTGATCTGCCCCGAATATCTTTACTGAAATTATTATACATTTAACTTTACATGTCAGAGCACGAAAAATTTATCTCAAAATCTACTTTTCCATATTTATATAAGAATATTCTGTACGTTAGACATAAAGTTATTCTTTTAAAATCGTAAAGTTTGACGATTCATATGCCGTTTCTAAAGACATGAAGAGCATGTAAAACGCAAACGATGTGCTGTTCCTTAGGAACACATAAATCTTCCTATGTGTTCCTAAGGGTTTAAACATTTTCAAAATGTCATGTAACAGAACACCCATTGTTGACCAAGGATTGGTAGCAGTTTTAAAAGTAACAACTTTAAAGTAATGCAATTATAATGTTTAAAATAACACATATAATTAATATTTAAATTTGAAACAATGGATATTTGAACCCTTTGAAGGAAAAGTTTAAGGCATAAAAGTTAAAGTTAAAACATAAGAGTTGAAGTTTAACATATAAAAGCTTAAAGTTTAAATATTAAAGTTAAAAAGTTTAAAACATAAAAGTATGAAGTTCAAAACATGAAAGTTTAAAAATTAAAACGTAAAAGTTTAAAGATTTGAAACATAAAAATCTAAAAGTTGAAAAGAGTTAAAAGTTCAAAACAATTTGTAAGTATTTAAATACACTGCTGCACTAAATGGAAGGAATTCTCCGCCCATTTTTTGGCTCTCGGAGAAGCGCAGCTAACGCCTCGCTGTGCTATTTCTCCCTCCTCTGGCGTTCCATGGCCCTATGAAATGAACCAAGTTTCCCGTAGGAAACTGTAATTGGAAAAACTGACGTTTTCCTCCACTTCTGGAAATTTAGGCGACTACCGTCCACAAATCGCGGTTTTAAAAGAGCGTGCGAGCTTTGGTTTTGACGCTTCACTTCACTTCCTTTTTAATTCTTTCGGATGAAGAAGATAGCATTGTACATCAGTTTGTTGTCAAATTTCTTTGCTGTCATTGACTTTGTTTGTAATTGTTTGGATTACCTTTAATATATTTTCTTTTATCAACCATTTTTGGTTATTGCACTTTAAAATCCCGAGTGCACGACAAATTATAATTATAAATGCAGAGCAGAACGACACGTAGACGAAACCAGGAAATATAAAGAGTAAGTACACTTAGATATAATAATTCCAATTTAAGAAAAGTCGTGACATACAGATTTCACAGGTCGTCTAATTAAACGAATTTCGTTCGCGAATTTTTCCTTTAACTTGTTGCTTGGAGGCAAATTGACATAGTTACCTTTAGCGCAGTTTATTTATCATGATTATTCATTTTGCGCTGAGGTGCATTCCTTCTGGGCTAGACTTCGGTGTTTTCACATATACTTGTCTCAGGTGCATGTCTTCCGACTAGATCTAATCACAAATCGCAGGATGAGGTCGAATTTTTTATCAAGTAACTTTCAAGAGATTATTAATTCCTCCAAATAGCAGGGGGGTTGAATAAGATATACAGATTTAACTTTTTATTAAATAACTGGTCCCCTCACTTGTCGAAGTGAGAGAGACTGTCACTGGATAGCGTAGTTTGGAAGAATACATTGTAGGGCGGGAGACTGGAATCGCGACAGATTCAAACTGTAAAGCGCGAAAAAACCTTCATTTGAAAAATACGGGTTTACTGTCGGAAACGAGTGAATGTCCTTGTCACGACAACGGACTCAGGATACCGAGCTCTGAGGCTGAGACGTGACACCTGTGCATTTAAAATGATGTATATATTACCCAATAATATTGGGTTGACGAGAAAGTAATTTCGGTTTTCTCCGTTTTATTTCCCACTGAAAACCTAAATTACCTTTCTTGCCAACCCAATAGATTTATCAAGATATTAATTATGTATAAAGACTTCTAACTGCCATGGCGGCCTGTTTTGCACGATCGCTGTCCTACCTATATATGACGGAATATATACAAATTTCTTCGACAAAGTAACGTCACAACATCTGCGCACGTAGAAATTTTTATGTGTCTTCCTTATAACGATGAGTAAACGTATAATCATATGGACGCCACGCGATGCACGGTGTATCATAATTTTTAATACCAATAAGTAATGAATAAAGTGCAATGTGATAGAAAGTGAACGGTGTATTTTGAAAACCGCGGGTAAAAATAAAGTAGATAATTAAATAATTTATAATTATGAAACGTTTGATTTAAATATGGTTTGCGCATTTTTACACCTGAAATTTCACTCCATTTGAAGAAATAATTAGGATATCAAATATCGCAGTCGTGATATGAACGCCAAGGTATAAGAAGTGGAGTGAAGGCAAACTAACAATCAGGCCGAACCGATTGCAATAACTTTACTGGAATCCTCTTGTTTCTAAACCGTCATGTCACGGTGCGAAAAATTTAGCTTTAGCAATTCTTGTAATCTGCATAATCAGATACAAAAAAAGAAATATAAGTATATTTAAAATGTTAGTTAAAAACTGTACACTTAAAATTATGTACCTACACAATGAAATTAATGAGATATCAGTTTCTAAAAATGTGCATGAAGTTAGCCCTCGGACTTTTCTCCGATCGTTATCTCTCATGTATGAGTACAATACATGCAAAATTGCTCGACAGCGTGACGTCACAAGCATACACACAAATAAACATTTTACATCTAATTCGTAGTTTTTATGAATGAATGAATGACGATAATAAAGGCAATAAACGTACATACAATCATATATATAGAATAATGCTACATGCACTGCGCGGTATAATATTACATCATTTATTAAAATCATTGCCAACGTCCAAACCATCGAATCAAGCTAACATGTCAGCACATTCCAAACGCCGGGCCGATGTGCTTCCGCTTCCCACACCCCCCAAACCTCCTCACAGCTCCCCAATACCCTCGGTAGCAACCAAGTTCGACAGCCCAATAGAACCAAAGTCCAAGGCCAACCTACCTTAGGTTAGCTCTCGCGCTCAGCATTTTCCAGACGCTCGCGAATGTAATAAAACGGACGCCCACGGTTGAACCGATGTTCGTCAAACACAAATCTCAGAGCTATCTACACCGTCACCCTGCCCGTTGATATACCGATCAATCTCCATACAATCATCAAACTCACACTTTCTCACTTTTATCCACTGTTACATCCGAGCCATAATTCGAGCTAGAAAATTCCGAAATAGTCAAGAAGACCTACCTTACCGACCTCCGACAAACTATTCACGCTACCAATAAGATAATTCCGACGAACGCAATAACTACTATTATAGAAATGCGTTAACTATTATTACAACAAAAACATTAATTGGTATTGTAATAAAAATGTTAATTATTGTCATAATTAAAGGCGTAAACTATTATTACAATAAAACGTTAATTACTATTACAATGATAAAATGCTTTAGTTACTACTATGATAAAATGCGTTAGTTACTACTGTAATAAAATGCGTTAGCAGTTATTATAATTAAAAGCGTTACTTATCATTACAACAAAACCGTTGATTATTATTATAATTATAAGTCATTTATTTAAGATCAGGTATCGACTTATTTGCTAATAAAATATAAATACATTCCGCACAATTGATTGCGTTCATCTTACTAAAGCAATTGTTCAAGCGAGCCGATCATCAGATGTAACAATTGCGCCGATCTAACAGCGGATGTGCGTTGCGTATTATTTCGTAGAATTTAAGTATTTACTGAACTATATTGTAAAATAAAGATATATAACACTTCCTACCCATCTTGTGTCGAAATTGTGTAGTTTTACATCTAATGTTCGAACGATCACTAGCTAAATAACAAATCACCGTCCGACATAAATTTTCATGTTATAAACAATTAAAAAATAAAGAATTTAACATTTAACTTAGGATCAGACCATGAAAACACTTAATAACAACGTGATTGTGACGTGAAAACGTTAAAGGATATATTTTTGCGATAAATAAACTGCGTATTTATAGTAAAGGAAAAGACTAAATTATCAGCATAATTCCCAAATTAAATTCGATTCCGCTCTTAATTTCGTTTGTTTAAAACAAATGATCGAATGTTCAAATAATTAAATACAAGCAATTAATGCTATCTCGCGCCGTGAACAGTTAAAATAAATAAAGAATACAAATTCTCGTATTATCTCAAGCGAATATTATGTAAAATAATTAACTTCATTTCCATTTTCATTAAATTAATAAAGTACAGTAAAGAAGCTCCTTGACGCTACAAGGCGCCGCATTCCGACGACGTAGCATAATCATAGACAAAACATTCGCGAGATAGGATGCCCGATGGCATTGACGACGCGCCGCTGAGGCAAGCATTCCCCCACACGGTCCGGTACAAAAGTCCACTCAATCGCATTCAGTTCTGCTTCGCAAAAAAGAATCAATTAAGACGTCGAATCCGCGCTTACAATTAGTATACACGCATCCGAAATACGTAATTGTCATAGTTTAAAAACGGAAAATCCGCGACCTCCTAGCAAAGTGTCGCGTAAGACAATTCAACGGAGAGATCATCCGAACATTTTAGTAATTAGAAGTTGAATTAGTTTAACAAACAGTGTACATTCAATTGGGTCATGAATAAAACCAGAATGAACAAATCAATCTTACGTCGTTTTGTTCAGACAAACTATTCCCGACTAATTAACCCAAGTGAGTTAAATAAACGATCGGGCAACTCCGAGTGCAGTCAGCATAACGTCCACGACTCACCGGATACGAACGATCTTTGCCGCTCGAGACCTGAGAAGCCGAATCCGCGATCGTGGCCTGTCGATTTCGCTGGGCAAACACGATTCGAGGCTGGCCCGGCGAACCAAAACACGCCAGCCGGACATCACACCACACATACACACTCGACTATTGTAAAGTCGTACAGCTACTCTATTAACACTTTGCTGACCGGTGACGAGTTAACACGTCATTGCACTTGCATTATCTATTTCAATTTATGACACCCAGGGCGATATAGAATATTGCAAAAACTTGGCGTATCGTGTTTAGCTTACAAAGCTGACATAACAAAAAATTACTTTTCTTGGTATGTAGGTTTTTATCACAATTTGAATATAATTCCAAAAATTTCAACCATGAAGGGACGTATCGGCGAAGAACTTTTCAATGAATTATACGCGAATACATTATCTGATTGTCCGAGTGATTTCAAAATAAATTGTAGTGATTCGGAAAGTGATAAATCTGACATTATACCTCCAAAATGGCAAAAAAGAAATGTTATAGAATCTGATAGTGAAAGTGATTTTGAAAATTGGAATGAAAATGACATTACACCTTCTTTGGAGGATTATTCAAACATTTCGAGTGTAACTGTAGAATTAAGTGATACAGCGACCATCAGTGAAGTACCGGATTTATTTTTTGATAACGACCTTTTTTATTTAGTTGTTTCTCAAACCAATTTATACCACTTCCAAGTGAAAGAATTGCATAAGACTTCTGCTAAAACTTTACCATAGACGGAAGTTACTACAAGCGATATGAAGAAGTTTCTTGGGTTAGTGATATCGCATACGTTGCCTCTTTCGAGCGTTTGTACGCAACGGATACGCGTTTGTTCGCGTTTAAACGCGAACGGAAAAAATGTTGTTCATAAACATAAAAAAATAACAGTTTTATAATTATAAATTAATTCATTAAACAATTTTGTAATTTCAATAGTATTATTGTTCGTGTGTGCGAGCGGCTCGACAACGATAGTCGAAAGCATTTCTCACACTTATGTAAAAAGAGAAAAATAAGGATCACTTTTAGAGTAGCGTTACAGGTGCGGGACTGTCGTTGATTAACGTACAAACGGACTCACAGTATATTGCTTGAATGTCAACACTAGCGCGCACGGTGTTGACTGTTTTCAAACAGGCGCGCATGAAAACTTACTGAATGTAAGCGAAACATGTACGATTTTAAAATAAATACATTAAAATAAAAAAAAATCAATTATATTACTAAAAATAATTTTACATAAACAAACAATTATAAAATTTGTAAGTTTGTAAGTTGTAACAGAAAAAATGAATAGTCGAAGGACATGTCGTACGCAAATTAATTAATTCAATTTGGCGCGCTACTCCTGCATCCAAGGGGTTTTATGCCCTGCTTTTCTGTGGTGGGAGTAGCGATAAAATTACAGTTTTCGGTGAACAGCTCTGATACAAAGCAGCTCTTGCTGGCTAGATGATAAAGAAGTGCGCACAACACTCATTTAATTAGACGAATAAGATCATACGCGAATCGAATGCATCAGGGATGTTTTCCGTTCGATCACGCCGTTAGCAATCGCGTACAGCGACGCTGACGGCGATAACACTTCTGTTTCAAACAAAATGTTTTGACGTGTATGGATCATTGCTTTTTCGTCGAACTTAATACGTCGCGATATAAATGTGTAGTTAGAAATAAGTAAGAAAAGTTATGCACGTAACAGTAACAATTTTTAATTTATAAAAATTTTGTTTTATGGTTCATAAAATGTACTCTTTAATTATGTTTTGAACTTTTGCAAATATAATATATTTGATAATATAACAGATTTTGTTGTCTTGTTTTTTGAACTACTAGCTTTAATTGGTAACAAAATAATATAGATCAGTTATTTACTTTCCTTTTTATCCTAATTTAGAAATGGAAGAACAAAATGCACATTCCAGATATACTTTATTGTATTATTTCCGAAAAGGATGGAACGCATATCAAGCATACAAGAAATTATGTGACGTATATGGGAATCAGGCATTGAATGAAAGGCAGTCTCAAAATTGGTTTGCCAAATTTTGTTAGGTGTTTTTCACTGACAAATGCGCAACACCGTCAAGTTGGAGTTGATAACAGCCATACCAAGGCCACTGTCGATTAAGATCGTCATAACACAACACGTGAGATTGCAAAGAAACTCAATGATCGTATATATCCATTAAAAAAAATTAAAACTGATTGGATATGTTAAGAAACTCGATTTATGGGTCTTTCATCAGCTTAAGGAAATTCATTGGTCGCAATGCATTATCATCTGCGCTTTGCTTCTAAAACACAACAAAATCGAAACATTTTTGATATAACTGATTATCGGTGACAAACATTAGACAAATCATAACAACATTAATCAAAAAAATCGTGGGTGAAGCAAGATTAACCAGTCCAGACAACATCCAAAACTGAAATTCACCAAAAAAAACATTTTGTCAGATTGGTGGGATTATAAAGGAATTCTCCACTTTGAACTTTTACGAAGAAACCGATCGCTTAATTCAAATTTCTATGATTAACAACTCACCAAACTGAGCGCTGCAGTTCAAGAAAAGCGACTAGGATTGGCAAAATGTAAGGGTATTGTTTTTCAACACGATAATACAAAGCCCCACACGTATCTGGTCGCTTGACAAAAATTATTGGAGCTAGTATTTTGCTTGTAAAAATCAGAAGTTTTATGAACATGGAATTATGACGCTGTTTAAAAGATGGCAAAGGTCATTGACAAAAATGGAAAACATCTAATTTAATAAAATTACATTTTCAAGAAAAATTTTGAATATTCCGTATTTATAATATGCTGTTACGTAGTTTCCAACCCAATAGGTAGAATAAAATTTTATTTTTGTATAAAGAAAAATATTATAATAAAAATTTTGAGAAATTGTAATTGCGAATTTTTGAAAACCCGAAAGGAAACAAATAACGTTTACATTTATCTATCTATCTATCTATATTGTAAATGTGGCTTTTATTGTAGTAGTTCGCCTAATACCATAGTTGTGGAGGGGAAAGATGTGGACTGGGCCGTAGGGACATTAAGATGATCCCAGGAAATCGTACCTCGCAACATACAGTAGAAAAATGGACCATTTCAGTAGATTTTGAAACTGTCTGCATATCCCGGGTGTCACAAAACTGTTAAGTGACATTGACTTGAGAAATAAAAGTACATATTTTATATTATGAAATATATTGAGCCTCAAAAGTTTATTTCTTGAGTTACTTATACATATAAATGTCTTGAATGAATTATATGATTTCATTACTCTCAATGAATATAGAATTTCGGAGTAGTAGTGTACAAAATGCCACTGCAGCATATACCTTGGCGCATCTTTTTCTACATGCAAAGGTTTTTTGTGGGAGTGTACATAATCTAAAAACGTTTTCGTGTGGATGAAGGTAGAACAGCGAAGAGTAATAAGATAGAACTCCGCTATGAGTGCTTCCCGCAGGCGTCGCAGTATGTCGTAGGGCATAAAGGGACATGCAAATAAGGTGTATGGGACAGAAGCCAGCGAGTACGGACTACATCAAGGAAGCCTGCTAATACTAAGGCGAGTCGATCTTTCTAGAGTCAATGTCGGGAGTACGTATGCAGATTCTGTGAGGATTTGGAAAGCAATTATAACCACTGGAGAGTGTGGTAATATTCCATTCTTGAAACTAACGTCAATTCAAGACTTTTGTCAGTGTTTAAGTGTGGATGAGACGTGAAACAATGTCTGTAGTAAAACAAAATCGGTTATGTACTCATTTTATGAAAAGGGAAGAATGTTAGGGGGGGCTATTTTATTCTTCTTAGATTTTAACACTGTAATATAAGTAATTTATTTCCTTTACATACGTAAGCGTGATAAATGTTACGCTAGCAGTTGATAGCTCTTTTCAAGTATTAAACGAGAGCGACTTCGCTGTTATCATGCTTGCCTCGGTTCGAACAAAGTGAGATTGTTACAACATATTTCTCTTTGTATTGTTATATTTCAAACTATACTCAGTATGTAACAGTAAAATGTTTAAAAACAATAAAATATTAAAAAAGAATACTTAACTATGTGTATGTGTGTTTTTATTTCCTTATTCGAAGTGCTTTAACTTACCAACTTTTAGTTTTTGACTTTAAGTTATATGTAAATATGTTATCATGTTTATTTTATAGTTGAAAATTTACTTAGCAAGTTTCACGGTCCTGTACTTTGAGTGTGAGTCGAACGATCTTTTCCCCTTTTGTAGTTAGAGCTACGTACGTTTCTGGAAGGTAGGCTGGTTTCGAGTGAACTGTCGAATTCCCCTTTGGAGCGTAGTACTTTGATGAAATAGTAGCTGCATGACTGTAGAGTAATTGAATGTGTGCATGTATGTAAAGATGAGTATGTGTGTGTTTTGATGATTGTTGTCAACGGACAGAAAGTGGCGTGTGTAACTCGGCGATTTGTGCTGGTGACATCATTTCATTCATGCGTATGCGGAGTGGGGACCCGTCTTTTTAACGTGCTTGAGAGATATCCCTTATGGTCGCTAGCAGGTTAAAACTAAAGCCGACTATTTTGTGTAGTTCATATCCATGCAACAAGGTTTTCCATAGATATTTGAAAATTATATATAAAGCGTATACGCCGACCAATCCGGTGATTGTAGTGCCAATGGTGCGAAATACTCCTCATATTCCGTTAGTTTTATTTGTTGGTCGTCGGGGTTCAGACCCAGCACGCCACGGCGATGTGGTATGTTGGCGACTGTCGTTCGTTCTGCTGGATATGTGATGTGCCGCCGGAATTCCGATAATTGTTCCTCCGTGTATATTTTGGAGGTCATGAGATGTCTTCGTATTTCCTAGGTGTTTTGCCGGAGGTAATCCATCAGCTGTTAATAGAGAATTCGTGTTACAGGAGAGGAGTGCAGTCGCATTCGGTTACGTGTGCTTGCAAGAGTTATCTACGCGGTGTCATGAAAAAGGTCTTTGTTCCTTTGATCGAAAGAGACTTCCACGGGTCGGCATTTAATTACGTGGATAACCGCACCCAGCCGCACTGCGGTGTGTCCGATTGCTTATGTGTAGTCGTAAATGAACGACACCGGGTCGTTGATTTCGGCAGTCAGTTGGGCGCGTAGTATATCCCGCTGTAGGAAGCACCTTTGGTGGCGTGTGTGATGGTGTAATTCGGTCAGTTGGGCCTTCGTGTACCTTTCAACGTAGATGAATTTTGCGAAGAAGAAAGTTGTAGGGATCTGTATAAGTATACGCGTACATGTTAGGTTGCGGAAAAAGAAATCCATTATTTTCGGATAGCTAAACACGTTTCGGATTGTCCGATTTGGGTCAAATATACATAGTTTTGTTATAATCTGTTACCATTTAAAAAATAGCTTCTTAATGCTTCTCTCATAAAAGTTTTGGTCCCTATGGGCGAAAAACTCTAGTAATCGATATTCACAATCTTCCGTTGATGACAATTTCTTATCACTAAGGAAGTTTTGCAATGCAAGAAAAACATGACGATTGCTTCGTGACAGGTCCGGACTATATGATGGATAAATTAAAGCTTCCCAATCAAGCTCCCAGAGTTTCTGGCGAATCACTATAGACGTCTGTAGCCTGGCGTTGTCCTGATGGAACACAACACCTTTCCTGATGGATAATTCCGGTCGTTTCTGGTTAGTCGCTAGCTTTCAACGATCCAGTTGTTAACAGTAGTAAAGATTCCAATTTAGTGTTTGGCCATATGGAAGCCACTCATAATAAATGATTCCTTTCCAGTTTCACCAAATGCACAGTAGAACCTTCCTG
>JABFPT010003154.1:0-15588 GCA_022817245.1 Nixonia krombeini
ATGGAACCTATTATACCAAATTTATAGATTTTAATTAAAATTTCTAATAAAGTAATTTTGATAAAAAAAATATTTTTGTGATAAATAAAGCACAACACAACTCATGTCACCATTAGGTGAAAATATGGAACCTAAAAATTTAAAGAATAGACTAATTTAAGTCTATAGACTCATAATTTATAAATAGAATTTAACTTCTTTCTTTAGTTTAATTTATTAATAGTTAATAAATTTATAAAAAGTTATTAATATATATAAATTTTTGTAAAATTAAATTTTTAAAGAAAATAAAATATTTTAATATTTAAAATTAATTATTAATTTAAATTATAATTAGATTTATTAATAAATTTAAATAAATAATGTGCCAGCAATTGCGGTTAAACATTTTAGATAAATAAATTTTATTAATTTAAAATTATATTGTATTAATTTATATTTTTTTAATAATTAGAGGGTGAAATTTTATTTATTAAATAGATATTTAATTATTATTAAATTTAAATGTTAATATATAAAAATTAGGATTAGATACCCTATTATTTTTAATTTAATTTTAAATAAATAATTAAATGTATTGTATCATTAAAATTAAATTAAATGGTAGTATTTTAATTTATATTAGGGGAACTTGATTTTTAAATTGATAATACACGATAAGAATTACTTGAATTATGATTTATGTATATTCGTTTTAATAAATTTTTTTATAAAATATTTTTTTAATTTTATTAAATAAAAATAATTCAGATCAATATTTAATTATATTTAAGTTAAATTGAGTTACAATTTATTTTATAAATATGAATAATAAAATTTAATTTTTATTTAAAGGTGGATTTAATTGTAAAATTAATAAATTAATTAATTTGAATTTAATTTTAAAATATATTCAAATTGCCCGTCATTCTTTTTTAAAGACAAGTCGTAACATGGTAAAAATAATGGAAATTGTTTTTAGATTCAAATTTTAGTTTAATAAAAATTTTTTATTTACATTAAAAAGATTGATAGTTTATTAAAATTTGATTAATATATTTTTTAATAAGAAAAAATTTTAAAATAATTTAATTAAGAAAAATAATTTTAGATTAATTTTAGTTTAAGTATAAAAATGAATAAATTTAATTATTAAATTTTAATTGTGAAAGTTAAATGAAAAATAATTAATTATAATAAAATAAAAATTTATTTTTTGTTCCTTTTGTATTAGGATTAATTAAATATATAATATAAAAAATATTTATTTCGAAATAAAATGAAATATAAATTTATTTTAATTATTGTAGAATAAATATTAATAATAAATTTATAGAAATGAAATGTTATTCAAATTTTATGATATCTAATTTTTAAAGAAATAAATTTAATTTATTTATAATAAAATAAATTTTATAATTTTTATAAAATTTATTATTTATAAAAATAATAAAAGAGATAAATTTTTTATTATTTATTTAAAAATAAATTATTTATATATAATAATTATTTAGGAATAATAATTTTTAAAATTAATTAATTTTTAATAATTAATTATTTATATAAAATAATTTTTAAATTTTTTAATTAATTTATTTAAATAATTTTTAAAATTATAATAAAAATAAAATAATGATTAAATTAGTATAATTAAATTTTAATAATAAATTAATTTGTAAAATAAAATTTATGAATTCGGCAAAATTCTATTTTCACTTGTTTATCAAAAACATGTCTTGAAGATAAATAATTTTAAGTCAAATCTGTCCACTGATTTATTAAATGACCGCAGTATATTAACTGTGCAAAGGTAGCATAATCAATAGTTTTTTAATTGGGAACTTGAATGAATGATTAAATGAAAAATAGACTTTATTAATTTTAAAAATTGAATTTTATTTAAAAATAAAAAAGTTTTTATATATTTATAAGACAAGAAGACCCTATAGAAATTAATAATTAATTTAATTTTAGATTTTATTATAAAATTAATTTAATTATTTTATTGGGATGATATTAAAATTTTATAAACTTTTATTAATAAATATAAATTAAATAAAATGATTTATGAATTAAATTATAATAATTTATAGAATAATTTACCTTAGGGATAACAGCATAATTTTATTTGATAGAACAAATTGAAAATAAAGATTATGACCTCGATGTTGAATTATAATATTTATTAAATGAAGATATTTAAATAATTAGTCTGTTCGACTATTAAAATTATACATGATTTGAGTTCAAATCGGCGTGAGCCAGATTGGTTTTTATCTTTAAATATATTAAAAAATTTATTGTACGAAAGGACTTAAATTTTATTATTATAATTATTACTTTGGCAGATATATTGCATTAAATTTAGAATTTATTTATATACATATAATTATTGTATAAGTAATAATTGTAATATATGCAAGAAATTTATTGATTAATTATGTTTTATTAATTTTATTTATTTTAGTATCAATTTCTTTTTTAACTTTATTAGAACGTAAAGTATTAAGATATATACAGATACGGGTAGGACCTAATAAAGTTAGAATTTTAGGGATTTTACAACCTATTAGTGATGGAATTAAATTATTTAGAAAAGAATTTATTTTAATTAAAAATTTAAATTTATATTATTATTATATTTCTCCAATAATTTCTTTTTTTTTATCATTAAGATTTTGATTGTTATATCCTTATATATTTAATTTATTAAGATTAAATTTAGGTGTGATTTATTTTATTTGTTTATTAAGAATAAATGTTTATCCAATAATAATTGCTGGATGATCCTCTAATTCATTATATTCATTATTAGGATCTTTACGATCAATTGCTCAATCTATTTCATATGAAATTAGATTAGTATTAATTTTATTAGGGATATTATTATTTATTGAATCAATGAATTTAAAATGATTTTTTTTTTATCAAATTAATTTTAAGTTTATTATTATTTATTTTCCATTAAGATTAATATTATTTGTTAGATTAATAGCTGAATTAAATCGAACACCATATGATTTTTCTGAAGGTGAATCTGAATTAGTATCAGGGTTTAATATTGAATATATAAGAAGAGGATTTTCATTAATTTTTATAGCTGAATATGGGAATATTATTTTTATAATAATGATTTTTACTATTTTAAATTTTAGATTTAATAGATTTATATTTGAAATTTTATGAAGAATTTTAATTTATTTAGTAATTTGAATTCGTGCAACATTCCCTCGATTTCGATATGATAAATTAATATATATAGTTTGATTATCATATTTACCTAATACTTTAAATTATTTAATTTTTTTAATTGTAATAAAATATTTAATTATTTTAATTATTTAATATATATATATATATATATATATATAATATAAATATAATATATATATATAAATATAGTATAAATATATTAAAGTTAATAAAAATTTATTTCTATCTTATATTTTCAAAATATATTCTTTCTTTAAGATAATTAACTAGAATAATTTTTGATCTCATCAATTATGAATAATTGGGTTAGTTAAAAAATATAAAAAATATATAATTGTATAAAATTGTCCTAAATAAATAAAGGGAGATTCAATAGGTTGTATACCAATTCAAGTTAATATAATAACAGAATTAATAA
Organism: Nixonia krombeini; assembly: GCA_022817245.1. Taxonomy (NCBI): domain Eukaryota; kingdom Metazoa; phylum Arthropoda; class Insecta; order Hymenoptera; family Scelionidae; genus Nixonia; species Nixonia krombeini. The sequence goes on from JABFPT010003154.1 coordinate 3,611, forward strand.
AAATTCAAAAATAATATTGATTAATTAAATAAAATTTTATTGATTGAATTTTATTTATGTTATAAAAAGGTAAAATTAATAAAATTAAAATTGATATTAATAAAGCAATTACACCTCCTAATTTATTAGGAATTGATCGTAAAATAGCGTAAGCAAATAAAAAATATCATTCTGGTTGAATATGAATAGGTGTAATTATTGGATTAGCTGCATTAAAATTTTCTGGGTCTCCTAAAATAAAAGGATATAATAAACAAATTATTATAATAATTATGATTAATATAATAAATCCTATTATATCTTTTAGTGAAAAATAATTATGAAATGGAATTTTATAAATATTTCTGTTTGTTCCTAATGGATTATTAGATCCTGTTTCATGTAAAAATAAAAGATGAATAATAATTAAAAATAATAAAATAAATGGAAGAATAAAATGTAAAGAAAAAAATCGATTAAGGGTTGCATTTCTAACTGAAAATCCTCCTCATAATCATTCAACAATTATTTGGCCAATTAAAGGAATTGCTGATATTAAATTTGTAATAACTGTTGCTCCTCAAAAAGATATTTGTCCTCAAGGTAAAACATATCCTAAAAAAGCTGTTCCTATTAATGTTAAAAGAATAATTACTCCTGATAATCATGTTTGAATAAATATAAATGAATTATAATAAATACCACGACCTACATGAAAATAAATACAGATAAAAAATATTGAAGCACCATTTATATGTATATAATGTATAAATCACCCATAATTAACATTATGATTTATATGGATAATTCTATTAAATGCTTCATTAATATTTGGACAATAATGTATTGATAAAAAAAATCCTGTAATAATTTGAATTAATAGTATTAATCCTAATAATGATCCAAAATTTCATCATAGATTAATATTTATTGGGGTTGGTAAAGTAATGAGTGAATTATTAATAATTTTTAATAAAGGATGATTTTTTATAAAATTTTTCATTATTTATTTAATTGTCGAAAAGAAAATATTTTTATTATACAAATATATGAAACTACAATTAATGTAAATAATAAATATATTATTATAATAAATGTTTGAAAATTAATTTGTGAAAAGTAAATATAATTAATTGAATTATCATTAAATATTGATATTAATTTAATAATTTTATTATTTAATGATAAAAAATTTTTATTTAAAATATTATTAATTAAAAAATAAAAATTATTTAAAATAAAATTAATAAAATTAATTATTATAATTATTTTAATTAATAAATTAATTAAAAAATAATTATTTAAGGATGAATAATTATTAATTGTAAATCTTGTAAAATATATAAATAAAATTATTATTCCTCCAATTATAATTAAAAATAAAATAAAAGAATATCATGAATTATTTAAAAAAATTGAAAAATTTAATGAAAAAAATAATGAAAATATTAATAAATTAATATTTAGAAATAATGGATGAATAAATTTTAGAAATATTGGAATATTAATAATTATTAATATAAGAATAATATATAAATTATATAAATGAAATTTTTTAATATTTATTATTCTAATTAAAAGTAATAATATTAATATATATATAAAATTAATTTTTTTAATAATTTTCATTTCAAGAAATAGTTTAATAAAAATATTAATTTTGGAGATTAAAGTTATAAGAAGTTTATTTTTTTGAAAGTTATAAAATTTTTAAATTTAATATTAATTTACAAAATTAATGTTTTTATTAAACTATATAACTAATTTTTTATATTTATTTAATAATATTTATATTATCAATTAGATATTTTTCTTACTATTATTATCATTTTTTAATTTCTTTAATAATAATTGAGTTTATTATATTAAGAAATTTATTAATATTATTTAATTATTTAAATTTAGAAATAATAAATTTATATTTAATTTTATATTATTTAATTTTTAGTGTTTGTGAAGCTATTTTAGGATTAACATTATTAATTTTAATAATTCGATTTAAAGGAATTGATTATTTAAAATTAATTAGATTAAATTTATGATAAAATTTATATTTATATTAATAGGAATATTTTTTATATTAAATTTAAATAAAATAATAATTATATATTTTTTTCAAAATTTTTTATTTTTATTTAGATTTATATTTATAATTATATTATTTAGTAGAAAAAATTTTTTTTGATCATATATTTATGGTGATTATGGTATAGATAAAATTTCAATAATTTTAATTTATTTATCATTTTGAATTTTGTCATTAATAATTTTATCAGTATTAAATATAATAAAGTTATATATAAAAATGTTTTTAGTTCAAATTATTATTATAATAATTAGATTATTTGGGGTTTTTATATCAATAGATTTAATAAGATTTTATTTATTTTTTGAAGTAAGATTAATTCCTATTTTAATTATAATTTTAGGATGGGGGGGTCAACCAGAACGTTTACAAGCTGGAATTTATTTATTAATATATACATTATTAGGATCGTTACCATTTTTGTTATTATTAATGATATTAAATAATACATATTATACATTAATAATACCTATTTTTTATATTGATAAATTATTTTTAATAAGTAATTTTATTTTATACTTTTATATAATTTTAGTATTTTTAATTAAATTACCAATATTTTTAGTTCATTTATGATTACCTAAAGCTCATGTAGAAGCTCCTATTTTTGGTTCAATAGTATTAGCTGGAATTTTATTAAAAATAGGAAGATATGGTTTATTACGAATTTTTATTTTAATAATAAATTTATGTATAAAATTTAATTTAATTTTTATAATTATTTCTTTAATTGGATCAATTTTAATAAGAATTATATGTATACGTCAATTAGATTTAAAAATATTAGTTGCTTATTCTTCAGTTGTTCATATAGGAATATTATTATGTGGTTTAATAAGATTATATTATACAGGTATTATTGGTTCAATAGTAATAATAGTTAGTCATGGTTTATGTTCATCAGGTTTATTTTGTTTATTGAATTTAAATTATAAACGAATTAATAGACGTAGAATAATTTTTAATAAAGGAATAATTTTATATTATAGAAAAATAAGAATATGATGATTTATATTTTGTGTTATAAATATAGCAGCTCCTCCTTCAATAAATTTAATTGCTGAAATTTTATTAATTTGTAGAATTATAAAGATTAATTTATTTATAATTATTTTATTATTTATTTTATCATTATTTAGAAGAATTTACAGAATTTATTTATATAGATTTACACAACATGGAATAAATTTTATTATAAATAAATATTTGAATAATAGAGTTGATGAATTTATATTAATAATTTTACATTGAATTCCTATAAATTTTTTTATTTTTAATATAAATTTTTTTATATATTTAAATAGTTTAATAAAAATTTTAATTTGTGGAATTAAAGATATTAATAAATTAATTTTAAATAATTATAATATTATATTTAAATTTAAGAATAATATTTTTTTGTATATTTTTTTATTCATTTTTGAATATAATAAAATTTTTAATTATAAAATTAAAAATTTTTTATGAAATTGAATTAATTTCATTTAATTCAATAAAATTTTCTTTAATAGTATTTTTTGATTATAAAAGATATATATTTATTATAACAGTTAGATTAATTTCATCAATAATTATTTTATATAGAATTGAATATATAAAATTAGATTTAAGAAAAGTTCGATTTATTATATTATTAATATTATTTGTTTTATCAATAATTTTTATAATTATTGGTCAAAATTTATTAATAATTTTATTAGGATGAGATGGATTAGGATTAATTTCATATTGTTTAGTAATTTATTATAATAGATGAAAATCATTTAATTCAGGAATATTAACAATTTTAACTAATCGATTAGGAGATATTGGATTATTAATTTCAATTGGAATTATAAGTATGAAGGGAAGATGAAATTATATATTAATAAATTATTTTAATAATATTTATTTAATAATAATAATAATTTTGACTTTTATTACTAAAAGAGCTCAAATTCCATTTTCATCATGATTACCAGCTGCTATAGCTGCTCCTACACCAATTTCATCATTAGTTCATTCTTCAACATTAGTAACAGCAGGAATTTATTTATTAATTCGATTTTATGATATTATATTAATAAATAATATTATTTTTTTAAAAATTTTAATATATATAGGATTAATAACTATATTTATAGCTGGGTTAATTGCTAGATTTGAAAATGATTTTAAAAAAATTATTGCATTATCAACATTAAGTCAATTAGGATTAATAATAATGTGTTTAACTTTATCAATAAAATTATTAAGATTTTTTCATTTAATTATTCATGCTATATTTAAATCATTATTATTTATATGTGCTGGTTTAATTTTACATAGAATAAATGATAATCAAGATATTCGTTATATAGGTTCAATAAACATAAATTATTTTTGTACATTAATATATTTTAATTGTGCTAATTTAGCATTGTGTGGATTTCCATTTTTATCAGGATTTTATTCAAAAGATTTAATTTTAGAAATAAGATTAATTAATATAAAAAATTTATTTTTAATATTAATTTTTTATGTATCAATTGGATTAACTATTATATATACATTTCGATTATTATATTATATATTAATAAATTATATAAAATTTTTTAATAATTATAATAATATAGATAATTTTTTAATAAATTTTTCAATATTTATAATATTTATTAGTTCAATTATTGGAGGAAAATATTTTAGAAATTTTGTTTTTTCTTCAGTAAATTTAATTATTATTAGTTTTTTTATTAAAATAATTATTAATATTTTTATATTAAGAGGGATTATTTTAGGGTTATTGATAAATAAATTTTTTAATAATAATAAATATTTTAAAGCTTATATAAAATTATTTATTTATAATTATATAAATAAAATATGATTTTTAAATTTTTTTAGAACATTTATAATTAAAAATTGATTAATTTTAAGAGGGAATTATTATTATTATATAGAAAAGGGATGAAATGAATATTTAGGGTTTAATTATATTAAATATATTTATTTAATTATAATAAAATTTGAAATTATTTTTAAAAGAAAAATAATTAATTTTATTATATTTATAGTTATTATAATATTATTTATTATATATTTAAATAGTTTAATTATAAAATATAATATTGAAAATATTATGATGAATTTAATTCTTTAAATATTAATATTTATATAGTTTAAAGAAAATATTATATTTTCAATATAAAGATAATTAATATAATGATTTATAAATAATAATAAATGATAATAATTAATTTCGACTTAATTTAAGATATTTATTTATCCATTTGTAAATTAAAGAAATAATAATATTTAAAATATTAATTAATGAATTAGAAATTCATTTTAGTTATTTCTTTAATTGGAAATATATATTTCAATATAATTATTAACAATAATTAACCTCTATTTTGGTTTCAATTAAGATAAAATGAATTTTTCATTAAATTATAAATGCAATTTATATATTTTTTTTAAATTATTATCCTTAACTAAATCATTTAATTAAATTATTTATTCATTCAATGTATAATCCAAATAATAAAATAATTATAATTATAATAAGAGAAATTAATCAATAATTTAAAAATGGTATTAATTTAATTATAGGGAATAATAAAATTATTTCAACATCAAAAATTAAAAATAAAATTCTAATGAAATAAAATTGAATTGAAAAAGGTAAACGTAATTTTCTTATAGGATTAAATCCACATTCAAAAGGAGATCTTTTTTCACGATTTTTAAAAATTTTTTTTATAATAATTAAATTAATTAATATTATTATAATTGAAATTAATAAAAATAATAATATTATATGTAAAATTAAATTAATTAATTATATTAGAATTAAATCTAAATTTTTTAATTGGAAATTAAATATAATATTTATATTATATAATTATGTAAATATTAAAATGGTCATCAATATAATATAATAAATAAATATAATCATACTAAATCTACAAAATGTCAATATCAAGCTCTAATTTCAAATCCAAAATGATATTTATTTGAAAAATTAAATTTAATTAATCGAATAAATATAATTAAAATAAATGTTGTTCCAATAATTACATGTGTTCCATGAAATCCAGTTGTTATAAAAAATGTTGAACCATAAATATTATCATTAATTTTGAATTCACATTGATTATATTCAATATATTGAAAATATGTAAATAATATCCCTAAAATTACAGTTATACATAATGAAATAATTCTAAAAATATAATTATTAGAAAAAATTGAAAAATGACATCATGTAATAAATATACCTGATGATAATAAAATTACAGTATTTAATAATGGTATATAATAAGGATTAAAAATAATTATATTTTTAGGTGGTCATATTAAACCAATTTCAGGAGTTGGGAATAATATTCTATCTAAATGTATTCAAAAAAAAGAAATAAAAAAAAAAATTTCTGAAATAATAAATAATATTATTCCTAAATGTAATCCTTTTTTAACTATTAATGTATGGTGGCCTTGAAAAAAACTTTCTCGAATAACATCACGTCATCATTGGAATGATGTTAGGATTAATGAAATAAATCTAATTATTATTAAAAGATTTGATTTATTATTAAAAATTTTAATAAACCCTAGCATTAGTGTTAATAAATTAAATGATGCAATTAAAGGTCAAGGTCTATTTGTTACTAAATGAAATGGGTGTATTTGAAATAAATTTTTCATTAAATAATTAATTTATTCAATTTCTCTTGAATATAATGAAACTAAAATTATAAAAACATATGATTGAATAATTGAAACAGCTATTTCAAGAATTATTAATAATCTTTGAATAATAATTAATAAAATTCTATATAAAAATCTTAGGAATTTACCATTATTTCTAATTAAAGTTAAAAGTAAATGACCTGCAATTATATTAGCTGATAAACGAATACTTAATGTTATTGGGCGAATTAAATTTCTAATAAATTCAATAATTACTATAAATGGTATTAAAATTGAAGGAGTTCCTTGAGGGACTTGATGAGCAAATATATGATTATAATTAAATGTATAACCAATAATTATAAATCTTAATCATAATGGTAATGATAATGTTAATGATATAACTATATGACTTCTTCTTGTAAAAATATAAGGGAATAAACCTAAAAAATTATTGAATATGATAAAGATAATTAATCTTAAAAAATTGATTGAATAAATTTTTTTATTTAAAATAACTTTTAATTCATTTATAATATTTGAAATAAAAATAAATCAAATTATTAATCATCGTGAAGGAATAAATCAATATAATAAAGGTATATATATATAAATAATTGTAGATGAGATTCAATTTAATGAATATATTATACTTGTAGAAGGATCAAAAATAGAAAATAAATTTATCATTTTATTGTAAATTTATAAGAGATAAATTTCATATTTTCACCATAATTAGTTTTAATAAAAGAAAAATATAGAATAATTTCAATAATATAATATAAAATTGAGAAAAAAAATATTAATAATAATCAACTTATAGGTATTATTTGAGGAATTTAATATATATATATATAATCATTAAAAATAAATAATTATTATAATTGATTTATAAATCAAAACTAAATTTGTTTTTTAATGAAAAATTTTATATGAAATAAATACAAATTAAGAATAAATTGAATAATTTAATTAAATTAATAATTTTATAAATTTTAATTTAAATTAATATAATTGAAATTATATATATATATATAATATATATAATAAAATGTTGAACAAAAATTTAATTTATTTTATATTAAAATTTTGTATTAAGAATAATAAAGTATAATAATAATAATCAATTTAAAATAATTATTTGAGGTATATATATATATAATATTATATAATATTATCATTAAGGATAGGATTATTATCATAATTGATTTAAGAGACCAAAACTTTAAATTTAAGCTACTTAATGGTATAAATTAATAATAATTTAATTAAAATTTAAATTATATAATTTATATATATATATATAATGAATAATAATAAAAATATTAATTTAAATTTGACAAATTTACGTTATAAATTTAACTAATTCATTATATATTAAAATTTTCTATTCAATTTAAGTAATTTCTAATTGATGTTGATTCAATAACAATAGGTATAAAACTATGATTTGCACCACAAATTTCTGAACATTGACCGAAAAATAATCCTCTTAATAAAGAATAAATTGATGATTGATTTAAACGTCCTGGAATAGCATCTACTTTAACTGCTATAGAAGGAATAGCAAATGAATGAATTACATCATTTGATGTAATAATTAATCGAATTAAAGTTTTTATTGGAATAACTATATTATTATCAACATCTAATAATCGAAAAGAATTAGTTTCAATATCTTTAATTATATATGAATCAAAAAAAATTTTATTAAAATTTGTGTATTCATATGATCAATATCATTGATTTCCAATAATTTTAATAGTTATTAAAGGATTAATTAATTCATCTGTTAAATATAATAATTTTAATGAAGGAATTGCTAAAAAAATTAAAATAATTGATGGAGAAATAGTTCAAATAATTTCAATTAATTGGTGTTCATTTAATTTATATGAATAAAACTTATTATTTAATATAAAAATAATTAAATATAATGTTATTGAGGTAATTATTATAATAAATATTATTCTATGATCATGAAAAAATAATATTTCTATTATAATTGGAGATGAAGCATCTTGTAAATTTAATATTATTCATGAATTTATACCTAATAAAAATTTAAAAAATTTTATAAATAGATTTTAAATCTATTACAATTAATCTGCCATAATAGGTTTAATTAATAGTTAATGTAGATAATTCATTAAAACAATGATTTTTAGGAGGTGAATTTTGTAATCATTCAATAGAAGAAGGATTAAAAAAAATATTTAATATGAATCGATTGGAGATTATTCTATCAATAATAATAAAAATAATTAAAAATAATCTAATAATAGAAATAATTGATCCTATAGAAGAAATAATATTTCACGGTAAATATGAATCTGGATAATCTGAATATCGACGAGGTATACCTCCTAACCCTATAAAATGTTGAGGGAAAAAAGTTATATTTACTCCAATGAATATTAAAAAAAATTGAATTTTTAATCATTTAGGGTTTATAATTAATCCAGTAAATAAAGGATATCAATTAATGAATCCTCCAATAATTGCAAAAACTGCTCCTATTGATAATACATAATGGAAATGAGCTACAACATAATATGTATCATGAAGAATAATATCAATTGATGAATTAGAAAGTATAATTCCTGTTAAACCACCTATTGTAAATAAAAAAATAAATCCTAAAATTCATAGTATTGTAGGTGAATAAAAAATTTTTATTCCATGAATTGTTGCTAATCAACTAAAAATTTTAATACCTGTTGGAATTGCAATAATTATAGTAGCTGAAGTAAAGTAAGCTCGTGTATCAATATCTATTCCAACTGTAAATATATGATGGGCTCAAACAATAAATCCTAAAAATCCAATAGAAATTATAGCATAAATTATTCCTAAAACCCCAAATGTTTCTTTTTTTCCTCTTTCTCTACAAATTATATGAGAAATTATTCCAAATCCAGGTAAAATTAAAATATAAACTTCTGGATGTCCAAAAAATCAAAATAAATGTTGATATATAATTGGGTCACCTCCTCCTATAGGATCAAAAAAAGATGTATTTAAATTTCGATCAGTTAATAATATAGTAATTGCTCCAGCTAAAACAGGTAATGATAATAATAAAAGAATTGTTGTTAAGAAAATTGATCAAACAAATAAGGATAATTTTTCTATTGATAAATTAGAAATTCGTATATTTAAAATTGTACAAATAAAATTAATTGAACCTAAAATTGAAGAAATTCCAGCTAAATGTAATGAAAAAATTGATAAATCAATTGAAGGATTAGGTAAAGTTGATAAAGGTGGATAAACTGTTCATCCTGTTCCTGTTCCATTACCAAAAAAATTTCTATATAATAATAATACTAATGAGGGGGGGAGTAATCAAAATCTTATATTATTTAAACGTGGAAATGCTATATCTGGAGCTCTTAATATTAATGGTACTAATCAATTTCCAAATCCTCCTAATATTAAAGGTATTACTATGAAAAAAATTATTACAAAAGCATGAGCTGTTACAATAGAATTATAAATTTGATCATTTCCAATTAGATTTCCTGGTATACCTAATTCTATTCGAATAATTATTCTTAATGAAGATCCAATTATTCCTGATCATACCCCAAATAATAAATATAAAGTTCCAATATCTTTATGGTTTGTTGATAAAAATCATTTATTAAAATTTTTTATTAAAAGAAAGTAATATGTCTGATTTAAGTAATAAATTGTAAATTTATTTAAAGATATTAATTATCTTATTACTAAGAAAGTTTTATAGTTTATTAAAATATTAAATTGCAAATTTAATGATATTATTTATATAATTAAAACTTATAAAAATTTTATAATTTTAATTTTGAAGATTAATAGTTTATTTTAACTTAAAGTTTTAAAAAATTAAGTAATTAAATATTAAAAAACTTAATGAACAAAAAATTAAATTTATTATTAAAAAATTATTAAATTTTAATTTTTTAAAATTTTTAAATTTTAATTGATCATTATATATAATTAATGTTGGGGTAAATAATTGAATATAATAAAATAAAATAATAATTGAGAATATTAATATTAATAATAAAGAAAATATTAATTTATAATTTGAATTAATTATAAATAATAATCTATATCATTTTATTATAAATCCTATTAAAGGTGGGATACCTCCTAGAGATAATATATTAATTATTAATAAAATTTTTGTGAATTTATTTAAATTATTAAAATAAATTTGATTTAAATTAATTATTTTTAAAATTTTAAATAAATATATAATTTTTATTGAAATAAAAGAATAAGTAAAAAAATATTTAATTGATATTTTTTCATTAATAAATATATTTAATATAATTCATCTTATATGATTTATTGAAGAATAACCTATTAAAATTTTTAAATTTGATTGATTTAATCCGTTAATTCTACTAAAAAATGAATTTAAAATAATTAATAAATAAAATAAATTTAATTCAATTAATTTAATTGAATTTAAAATAATATATAAAGGAATAATTTTTTGTCAAATTGATAAAATGATACAATTAATTCAAGTTAAATTTTTTATTAAATTAATATATCATAAAAAAAAAGGAAATATTCCTAATTTTATAAATATTCTAAAATTTATTCATATAAAAATTAATATAAAAATTTTTTTATTTAATAATAAAATTCTTATAATTCTTGATGAAAAAAAAATTATAGAACTAATTCTTTGAATTATAAAATATTTAATTAAATTAATTGAATTTACCTTAAATTTAAATTTATTAATAATTAAAGGAATAAATGACATTATATTAATTTCAAGAGATATTCATAATGTTAATCAATTTTCATTTGTTAATCTATAAATTCTTCTAAAAACTAATGTAAATATAAATAAAAATTTTAATATATAATGAAAATAAAATTTTAGTTTACATAATTTATTCTATCAAAATAACCCTTTTTCAGGCCTTTCATTTATAATTAATAAATTAAATGTATTTTAGTGTTTATGCATAAAAATTTTTGATATTTTAGGAAATAAATTATTATTTATTAAATACAATTAAAATTACTTTATTAGAAATTTTAATTAAAATCTATAAATTTGGTATAATAGGTTCCATATTTTCACCTAATGGTGACATGAGTTGTGTTGTGCTTTATTTATCACAAATATTTTTTTTATCAAAATTACTTTATTAGAAATTTTAATTAAAATCTATAAATTTGGTATAATAGGTTCCATATTTTCACCTAATGGTGACATGAGTTGTGTTGTGCTTTATTTATCACAAAAATATTT
>JABFPT010003156.1:0-12046 GCA_022817245.1 Nixonia krombeini
TACAACGCGTATACACGCACACGCACAACCGCAACCGCGACGGCATATGTCGCGGAATTCGTGTTCACACGGGGATGAAGAACGCAGTCATTTCCATACTTACGCGGATTCCAGACACCTCGCGACCTGGAATTCTCTCAATTTTTCAACGAGGCTAGAAACGTGGCGCGGCTGAAGGCGGCTCTTCGCTTCTGCCGCCCCCTGTTTTTACGCGTCATCTCGTCCGCGTCGAACGTAGGATGTCGCGTAGACGAGCGCCGCTGTGGGAGAACGTCTTATTAAGCGCAAGCGCGAGACCCGCCGTAATTGTCCTAATCCGTGGCAGCTGTTCCCCGGCACGCAAAACCCTCGGCGAAAGCGACGCGAAATTTCGCTGACAAAAATAGCATTCCGACAACGCGCCTCGGCCCGACGTCTATTATTCCCTTTATGCGCGCCGTGTACACGCGAGAGTTCGAGATTTTCCGTGCTCGCCTGTGTTTTGCGTGCAAGAATAATGGCCGGCTGAGAGGGACGGGGGGGAGGTGTGTGGGAGGAGCGGCGGTCGCGGTAGCGGCGACGGTGGTGGTGGCGGCGGTTACGGCAAAGCGGGGTGTGGAGCGCGAGAAGCGGTATAAGGGCGCATACGAGCAAGAGCGTAATTCCTTCATGGAAAATTCAAGGTTTTTCATTAGCGCCAACGTTTGCCCGGCTCGTGGTACGTGGAAGGGGGACGCGGTCGGGGCGAGGGCAGGCTTAAAAGGAGGCAAAACTTTTATAGGAGAAAATTCTGCGGAACAACCGCGATGCATATTTCATATATTATTTTGCGCGGCAGGTTGTTTGCACAGCGCCCCCGAGCTCCTCCATGTCCTATCCCCGGCCGCCGAGAGCAGCCCCTTCTAACGCCGTGGAACAAAGAACCCTCCTTGCAAGCGCCTCCGGCGTTAATATTTTAAGCACACTTTTCTTCTCTCGCTGCCGCCGTCGCTTCCTCCACACCCCCGGGCCCCTTCCCTATGCCCCATCACGTTCCCATTCACCCCAGTCGCCGTATTTTACTCAGTCTTTCAGCCGCGTCCCCTTCCCCCAGCCGCGCGCCGTCTACCTTCTTTTCTCACTTCCTCAACCCTCCAGCGGGAAAAGGAGTGGCCTCTTTCGCCTCTCTCACCCCCTCGCCTCTCTCTTCCCCTCGCCCTCTCCGCCATTACATCCTCAGAGCGCAGAGGAACGAGACAGGTGGATGGATAAAGAGAACGTCCGGGCGAGGCGGCTACGCGCGGGGAAAGATAGGGGCTGAATTTTGCAAGGCAAATTAAGTGTGCGGTTTTACGACAGTGGCTTTCACACCAAGATGGCGATGACGACAACGATGCTAGTGGCGCTTGCCGCGAGAGGGATGAAATACACGAGGATCAGTTTAAAGAGGAACGCTTCCCCACCCAACCTCATTCCACCGCCGCCGTCACCGCTGCTTCTTCTCTCCTCCACCCTTGCCATAATACGCCGAGCCGCTTTATTTATTTTTTCTCTCCGCTACTTCCCAGCCAAGTCCTCGCCGGCATTTCCCCTCGCCCCCTCGCCTTTCCTCAGCCCGATGTGTTGTTGCCACTGCTTCCGCGACTCGTTTCCCCCTCGAGAGGTTGTGCTTTTTCTTACCGTCACCGACGATATGCTCTACGATTGATTGTCCGTAAACATAATTAAATGGCGGGATTCTCCGCCAGCGTAATACGGAAGAAATATTCGACGGGAATTTTTTCGATTTTAACAAACGCTCACGCGAATCGCACATTTCAATTCAATTTTATAAAAATATTTTTTAATTTCTACCGTTGATAAAGTTTGATTGGAAGGGAAGTTGTCATTCTTATTCTTATCACGTTGTCAACTACGCTCTACGAGTCGCAGAATGCAGGCTAATTGTGGCGGAAGTAACGTTTATCAACGCATGTGCACACGCGTCGTTCCGTCGAGAGAGCGCGTTGCTATAAAGCCGCGTGTTTTAAAGATGTAATTAATAGCAGCGGCTCACGCTTCGTTAAGCGGGCAGAAAGCATGAAAATCCCCCGATAAGCGAAAGCGTCGTCGCCGCCAACCGTTTCGCCATCCGATGGAAATTCTTTCGCGAACGGAACTTTCTCCCGACTCTGAGATTTCGATCGACATGAGCAACTTATTCCGACGCCATTTACCACGATTGTATCATTTCGCTCGCGAGCAAATACGGCAGATTAATGGAGCAAACAATACCGTTATTATTTCTGCTTCCTCTCTCAGCCTCGGCGAGCAATCGATCTTTCTCCCCCGGCGGGAACAATCGCTTTTTCCTATCGCGTCGCCAATTGCCCCATCACGCCGAGGAAATATTAAACGCGAGCTTACGTACAATTTCCAGCGGCTTTCGCCGCGCAAAAATAATTCGCGGTTGATGAAGACGCTGTGGATGGCTGCGAGGCGAAGAGTCGCAGCGATTGTATGCAAATGCTCGGAGCGGGCGTGATTTGATGCTGTGCGATCAGCGATCGACGCGACCCTTCAAAGAAAACGAGCCGGTGTTTCGCCGAATCCGTTCTCTTTGACGTAGTTTCTCGTCGTCGAGTATCGCACGCGCGCGCGCGCACGAGATGCGTGGAAGTGGGAAGCCCAGAGATTTTGCAACGGGATGATAGCGAACGCCATTACCCCACAGTGTTGTTGCCGTTCGCAGCAACGCCCTCGGTACTACGAGCGAGCGCTCTCGAGCCGGATGAAAATGGACGCTGAAACAAAATCGGCCAGACGTCAACGTCTAATTAAGAGAGCGTGCTGATGAGATTTTCCCTAAACGTGTGTAACGCGAGAAAAGTTCGCCGGCAGAGCGGCGATAACGCCAGCCAACCCAGGCAACTACGACAAATTCCAGGGGCGGGAAGAGGGAACAAACGGGATTAAATTTGCATTCAGCGCCTTTTAATTTGATGTCGTTAAATCGCGGAGCTTTTGAAAAGCCCGAGACAAAGAATGCATCAGCAGCCGCTGGCTCTTTCATTTCCAGCCTGCGAAAGAGGTTGCTACCCCGTAGCTGCGGAAACATAACGGCAATAACGAACAGAGAAAGAGAGGGAGAGCGAGAAGGAGAGACGGTCGGGGAGGGAAAGAATGAGAGAGGGAGAGGGAGATAACGCATCGGCGTCGCGGAAAAGTCGCGTTCGTTAGCTTTCTGCAATTTCACAGGCCGCCACCGCGACCTATTTTGCAACTCGAGATTTTTGCATAAACGACTTCCCTCCACAACTTGCCACCCCCAACCCTCGACACCTCCTCGCGCTCGCGTGTCGTAGTTGTTCCCCGTTTTTCTTAGTCTTTCCGTTTTTCTTTCTCAGTTTTCCTCTCCCTCGCGTTCTTTCTTTCTTCTCTTGTCCGCTTTCTCTCTCTCTGTGTTCTTGCCGGACTCTCTCTCTCTCTCTATCTCCTTCCACTCCTTCCCCCTTTCATTCTTTTCCTTTCCCTGCCCACAACGCGGACAAATGTGCTTTTTCGCGCTGAGCCGTAGCGTGCTCCAAAAGCCCCCGAGGCTTTTCAAAGAAGCGCCAGTAATATTTCAGTCGCATACATATTTTTCCGCTGAAAAGGAAGAAAGAGAGACTTGCCGGAATTAGAGATGGAAAAGGGCCTCCGGGGTTATTCATGATACGTACATACACAAGTATGACCCATGTACTAACTTCTTCCCAGACTCTTTCAAACATTAAGGGGTAACTGGAGTGGTGGCTTTTGTTCAAGTTTGCACGTTTCGATTTTTATTTTCCGACAACTCCGTATTGATTAATTTAACACAGCCCGGCGTATTCATCTGTAAACACATTTTTTTATAAGATATGAGTTAACAAGCAAAATTTATACGGCTTCGCGAACGCGCTCGTTCCGCTGAATGAATTTTATTTGAAAATGAGCGTGGTTTAGAAGTTGCACCGGAAACTTGAAAAAGTCAGTCATAATAATTGCCCTTTCTAGCAAATTTACTGCGTCATTTCTACTCGCATAAAAATTGAAGTGGAACATTACCAGGGCGCCGATTAGGGGATGCCCGACTGATCGTGCTCTGACAATATGATCTGATTGGACAACCGTACACAAATCCATTCTCCGTTAATATATATCAGAGTGTATCTTTATCATGGCGCAATTGACACAAGACCAATCACAAATTCATTTTCTGGTCGTTATGAGACTCTAATTAAGCAATATAGTTCAAGGTACCGTGTCCAAACCAAGGCGGACAATATAATACGGCCCTGATTATTTGATGGTAATTCGAAACTTTCACTCATTGTTCTGCTGAAGTTTAACCCGGTACTACTTCAATTGCCGACTTACTCCGACTCACCTCACTGATCCTATTGAAGTTACTTTACGAACGGCAGAAATGTCTGATAGAAAGCAAACGAGTACCTTACGATGTACCAATAAAATAATAACAGAACTTTTGAAAAGCGTATTTCAAATAAGAGCCATTTTAGGTGTCACGTGGCTTTCAGTATCACTAATCAGGCCTTGACAAGACACCGATCAACATTATCAGACGTTCTTATCAGTGCCTTGTTAATATTCCACATCGACTTCTGTCAGAAGAATATGACACTAAGAACGTCATATTGTTCCAGTTGCTTGCACATTGAGATTAAATATCCAGCCAACGAAACGATAAAGCGCGTAATTATGTATGGAATAACATGAAAAATACAAATGACGATGAAAAGATCGTGGCTGTAGATAAAGTGCGGGGCGAAGTGAATGGAATTAAAAGTAGCCGGGGGCTGAAAAATTGATTTAACTTGATGCGAAGCTTACCGAGAAATTCATTCACGATCCTGCGTGTACTTTTCCAATCCACTCACGTTTTTCTCTCGCGCTTCGCTGCACGTCCATCAGGCGTTGTCGGCGGAAGCGATGCGAATTCCGTATCACCGCGATTCGTGATGCCAGCTCGCGCGCCACCCCTGTATATCTATATCGGGGCGATACGAGCGCGACTCCGAGAGTACCTCGTCGATACCGACGCGAAACTTCTGTATTTTATGTCTATCACCGGAACCACTCGCTACTTTGTTACGTGCCCAAGTGTGTACGCCGCTATCGGCAAATAAAACGGCTCCAAATTAAATCCGAGATCGTGGTCGACGTTTTATTTACAACCTTTTGACGATCCAGAGGCGGAATGAAATTATTATTCATTATGCGCCGTTGCGGTGCGCGCATACGCGTCCATTGTATTATTTCGCCTGACGTGATTAATTAGCACGGGATTATTTGCTAATTTTATCGAAATTTACTTCTCCTCTTCTCTTCTCCTTCGCTCGTTTATCGGCCACATGTCGAGTTGATTGGATGAAAAAGCAACGGACACCTGCATGTAATTATAAAATGTAAATTTATATGCATTACAGTTAACAATTCTTGCGTGCGGGCAGTGATTAATAAAGGGAAGAAAATTTCACGTGAGTTCACCACGAGCCGAATGATTCGGCGGTTGATCGAAAGAAGGGGACACAGTCATTACTCGCATTTTAACCGGTCGGTTATTATTTGCCGTTCTATTATACCCTAATGGATTACAAATCCACCGAAAGTGCTTGGAAAGTTAATACGCAAATAAATGCAGAGCAAATAGTACTCACATGCGCGCGTCTGGAACAGTATTTTATTACGTGATTTCTATAAAAGCGAAACGTAGTGCAAAGAGTTTACGCGTAACAAGCTGCGATAAATGTTTTATTTAATTTAATATTTGTTTGCGCGGCCATGTTTAGCAATGTAATTATGTAAGAGAGTGTCCATAGTAGTCGTTATTGAATATTGAATTTAAACTGTTGAAAACGTTACACTCGTTTAAATCACCGTTACGCAAAACCTCGATCAATTATGTTCAATTTCAAGAATCAAAGAATAGAACAGTGCCAAGGCACTAATTAGGGTGCTCGATCGTCGCAGACGGATCGTGTTTAAGTGACCTTATTACAAATACGGTAATTGCTCGATTCAATGGCGACCCTTAATTCGAGAAGTGTAACGCTCGTAGTCTTTTCGGACTATTTAGGCCTCGGACTGTTGTGCGTTGACATGCAAGGAAATTTGTCTTACCAATCCGCCCTTAACAAGTTTTTCACCATATTTCTGTACTTACCATAATTATGCGCTTCTTACGGGAATTGACCGTTTAACTAATTCACTTCAACGCGTCTATAAAGGAGAACTATTGATTTGTCTTCGTCGTTCGTCGGAAATTGGCCTAATCCTGTTACGACTTTTCGCCACCGTCAGCGCCAGGATATCGAATGTACGGCCCGTTCGCGTAAAAAATGCATGTTCCACTCTCGTTACAACCACTATTCCAATATAGACTGCTCAGCGGCGAACTATTTTCTCCTCCGCGTCAACGCGATACTATTTTCGCGGTTAGGGCTTCAACAGAATTATTACCAATGGAACATACGCTATTTTCGGTAACCGCAGAAATAAGATGTCACCGTCTGCCGTTTAAACGGTTCCGTCATCGGGGATGTGAGACAAATCGCAGGAGCGAGCGCTCGACCAGTCGACTTTATTGCGATCGAACATTCCACTCGTAAGTGGCAAATATCACTACGGGAGGGAGGAAAATGGTATTCGGAACGCATCGAACAAAGATATATGCGATTAAATCGATTTATGAGATTAAGTATGTCGTCGAGTATCGAACGCCGGATCGGGAAAGACGTCGTTTGGTCAATTAAAGAATACATTCTTTTTGCCAGCCCCAGGAACTCGCTCATTTTTTCGGGGTGGGGAGGGGCGGAGCGGGGCGTTTGCAAAACGGTATTTCGAGGTTAAAAAGGAAATTGCAACAATGAGAGATTTACTGGTTGCTCGTTGTTGCCTTTCCGCTCGGCGATTCTTATTTCGCCCCGAGCCGTAAAAAACTTGTAAGTTGCGCGGGAGACGGGGTTGGAAGATGATTAGAATCAAGCGAGGTGGAATAAATATTTTTCTAGCGTTTGCGGCGCACCTGCGTCAATATTTGTTTGATTCTTCGGTGCTGGCGCGATGCACGTAATTCATGTAGTTTCAGTATATTTCTGCGCGAAATTCGGCCAAAGTAGCAGAAGCGTCAGCGGCGTGCACGCGCGATAAATTTATTACGGCGTGAAAAGTTTTTTTGCGGGAAACATTTATAATATAAAATTCTGCGGCGGATATAGCCGCGCATGGAAAATTCATGCGGCGAAATAATCGAGAGGAGTTGTAAGGCAAACGCCGAGGCTTCGGGATCAATGACACTCGGTGGCTTCGTTACCTCGACTTTTTTAAACATAGAGCCGACCGTTTATAGAAGTTCTACAGCAACTGCTGTGCATTATGAACTTAACTTCGTTTCATTTGCCACCGGTATCGGCGCCGAAGGAAGAAATAAACTCGCCACTGCTAAATAAGGCAAACCGTCGATAAACAACTTATCGATTTCGAATTATTTTCAACCCAGCCGGCTAAGTTTGTCCGTCGACATTTGACGAAAGAGAGCGAATGCGTCTTTGCGCTTGCCCGTTAGTTACCTTTCCGTATATGCATGTGGCGCTCGTTGCAAGTAGGGGTGATTCAATTCGTGAAACTTTACACGGTAATTTTGTTGCGATGTCGCGTGCGTAAGACAAGTGTAAAGCGACGAGAAGTGGACAATTATAAGCCTGGCGTTTACGTGAAGTCTCCTGCAATTTTTCGAAAATGAGAAAAAAAGAAATAAGCGCAGAATAATTCAAAGTGTAATCGGCAAATCAGTCTGTTAAAAAAAAAATTACGTGTAATTACTTTCATGATACACTTTAAAATAAAATCCGTAATTCAAAAGTCGATTAATTTGATAGCGAGTGTGAAACTGAAAAGAAGTTAAAATTGTTAGCGCAGCAATGAGCAAAGGGCAAGGAACCAATTCGGAGATGGTTCGTTCAAGTTGTGAAGTCACTCCCGTAACGTACCTCTCAAGCCGAACGAAGACGAAGGCTTGTATCGTTTACTTGTGTTCGTTTACGCGAGAAAGGAAAAAATGAGCGCAGCTGTATTGCGAAAGAGGAGAATCCGCCGAAGAGAGGAGCGCGAGGAAGTGGAAGAAAGAAGGCGCGGAGGAGGAAGTAGGGAAAGTATGAGAGTAAGAAAGGAAGAAAGGAAGAAAGGAAGGAAAGATAAGGCGACGTGCCAGCTTCGACAAACACTGCGTGTAGCGGTATCGTATCCTCGGCGTCATATTCGCTCGCACACAGTCGCGCGGCGTCGTGCGTGTACGTCTACGCCTGCAGCCTCTCGCGAGTAAATGCGAGCAGCGGTATTCGTGTGTGGACAAGCGACCACACGCGGGCGAAGCCGCGCGCGCGCTCACCCGGTCGTACACAAAGCCCGCTGTACACAGGCGCGCACGAGGCAGACACAGCGACAGAACGAAATATTTGAGTTGCTCGGCAAACACGTAAATGTAAACTCCAAGTTTACACTGCCGTTTACTTTTGTCCCTCTCGTCGAGCCCTCGGATGGCCTTGTCGGCGAGGGGCAGGGCGAGGCGACGACGAAGGAACGAGACGCGGTAAGGGAGCCGAGTCGACTAACCGTCGAGCAAATATTGGCCAAGTGGGATATTGCTTCCAATGCTTGTTTGTTTATTTCAATACTCGTGACCTGTGTCTGTCTCCGACTGAAGAGAGCGGCTTTCCTGGAAGGCCGTGGAGGGGCCGCAGGGCCGGCACGGGAGGAGAGGCAGACGGAGGATTCCGTGTATCCTGTGTAACGGAACAAGCGGGACGCGGACGCGGACATAAACTCCCTCGGAATGGTCCTCCGTTTTGGGAATCTGTATTTACATTCCGCGATCGATAGTCTACTCGAAGCTGTGCCGAAAGAGACGACACGTTATTGGTCTTTCGCGGAAAAGACAACGCTCTCGCGGCCGAGCCTCGCGCCGATTCTTAAACGACCAGCCGCACCGTCGATCGATCCTCCCCAAACACCGTTCTCATACACTTCCCTTCCCACCCATTTCTTCCGGCAGTTATTCAAACATCCTTGTCCCGCTGCTCGGTTAAATACGCATTTGTTACTCGCGTGATCTTAATGGAAAAGGCTTACTTCCGGAAGAGGGTCGATCCGGATAACCGATTGTCGAAGGGTACAAGAGTACAACAAGATTCTCGAAAGTGAACGGTTCGAGAAATCCCTCCCGTCAAGACGAGCCGCGCGAGACAAGCGCATTATTTAGCCAGACGCCTCGTGCAGTCCGTTACGCCTCTCGATCCACGGCCTTTTTTCGTGTTATCTCCAACCGGACTGGCCGAACGCATTTCAGACCGGGTTTTATCCAGAAATCTACAGTCGTATGTCGATGCGGCGAGTGTCAGTCTCCGGAATTCCGATAGATTTTGAAATCCGTACGGCATATCCCGCTTCGACCGACCAGCGTAAATCTGTCTACTTAACATTCCCGAAATTGTTAGGTCAGAGTATCCCGTTCCCTACTAATTCATCGACAACGTCTATACCGTGATGTCTATCGCTCGGCCCAAACTGTAATATTTATTACCCTTAAATCCAGACGAGGTTCGCATTAAAACACGTATATGGCGATCGAACAATTTAATAAAATCGTTACCGTTCAATTCTCCCTATAGTGATATCCGATTCTCGATACGCATAATTATTCTTATGAGTAAAATGGCAAATACATACGCACAAAATGCTCTCGATGCTTAAAACTAACTTCATAAAACGAAAACATCGATAACCGGAAGTGATCATTACGACCTTACCTCAAATTGTCGGCACAGCCGTCGGAAAAGTGTTGAAGTGCCCGGTAATAATAAACACGGCCGTCTTACGCGAGAGTCACGTGGTAGCTGTGAAGCGGAGGTCCATTGAATTTTTTCACAACCTTTTGTCTGCAGCGCCGTTCAACGCCGCTTCACCGGCAGCAACGTCCAGGAAATACACGGCTAAACGCGCAAATGCTTATTACCACGATTTATTTGACCACTTTAAACTGGCCATTTGCCTTTAAATAGATTCAGTCGCGGATGGGTTAATTCACTGGGGCCGGTCGTGAACGCGTGCGTGTAGTAGAGCGCCCCCCCCCCCAATCGCGCTATAAACCGAGCGCCGAGTCACAGTTAAATATCGCCATAAAGCATGATCCCGTTTTTGCATCTCGAAATAGCAATAATCGCCATTTGCCGGCTCACAATACCGTTGCCGATGAACGAGCACGATGGAAACGCGTTTCGCGGAAAGCGGCTTTGCAATCGCGACGAAGCCGCGATTACAACGATTTTTATGCGCACCCCGCTAATCACGATTGTATTTTTCGCAGCCGCAATCACGGCCGCTATTAATGGGATACGAATGCGCGTACTAAAACGCGCGCTTCGCGAAATTACCGTCTTGACTTTTCCCTTGGCTGTCTCGACACGCCGCACATGTCGTTAAGCGGCCTGTGTATGTAATACACACGTCTCGGCGCATCGGCTTCGATCGTCGTCGCCGGCATAAGCACACGTGTTCGCCGCCAGCTCCTGCCTGTGTTAGTCACGCATAAACCTCGCAAGAGTCGTAAGTCTGCTTAGCGGTCTCGCACTCTCCACAGAGGCAATTAAACGTAATTAATAACCTCGAATACGCGCGAGTAACCGATCAGATTCGTTCGCAATGCCTACACGCGAACATCCGTCGTTTCACGCATACGCTCGCGCTTCGCACACCGGTCGATCAATTAACGCAAGACTTCGCCTCGTAACTCGTGATTTCCTTCCGAACGAAGCGACGGCTTCTCCT
Source organism: Nixonia krombeini (assembly GCA_022817245.1). Lineage (NCBI taxonomy): Eukaryota > Metazoa > Arthropoda > Insecta > Hymenoptera > Scelionidae > Nixonia > Nixonia krombeini. The sequence continues at coordinate 10,804 of JABFPT010003156.1, forward strand.
CGTACATTAATCCGACCGTTTTTACGAACTTGAAATTTCGCATTGAAAATAAGGGTCGGAAGGAGGTCGGTAAAGCACGTTTCCCAATTGAAAAGGCAGTTGGGAGAATGTTTCATTTCGCGTCTCACGGGGAAAGAGTGGTAAAGATGGGGAGAAGAAAATTGTTTTTTTTTTTTCATTCGTAGTACAAATAGATGGGTTAGGTACGATTATGCGAGGACAGAAGCGGAGATTCACGGCGACGAGCGCGAGCAGGAAAGCACAGGCAGAAGTAACGCGACAGCTCGCCCGTTAATTCGCTCGTTAATTAAGGACTGATTCATTAATGTCGGTGGGGAGGAGGCGGAGGGGTACGGGAGAACGACTTTCTTGAAGCGGCACTGCGCGCTCTCCCGTCAAGGATCCCCGACTCGGGCGACCTATCGATTCCACAGTGGTCCTGTACGAGCGGTACTTCGCGAGTTCGCTGCTCCGCTAACGAGCTTCCTTTTGTCGCTCGGCTCCATTCGACTCGCGGCCTGAATCGGCTTTTCGCCGCCACTTCGTTACACGTGTTTACGTACGAACAGACCTCGCGCGCGATCCTGCTTTTACTGATTAGACGCTGCGTCGTTTTCCATACACGGCTTTCCGTTTTTACGTCGGTCCGTAGAAAATGTACGGACATTTTTTTTCATTTTCCATCTGGAATTAACTACGTGCCTTGCTAAAAAGACCTTTGCAAAAGTCACCAATACTCGTGAATTTTATTGAAGGAAGATTATGTTAAGTTTGAATGTTAACTTTCATACCCGCAACGGTATGCGAGTGTCAAAAGAAATGATTTAATTTTCACTTATTTATGGAATAACGGCGATATACGAAGAAAAAGTCGACAAGAAGATTTCAGCAAAAATTGTAATTTGGAAAACGTACCAAAGAAGTGTAACGAGAGATTGAAGAAATTGCTCGGTACCCCTACCCGATGCAAGGAATAACATTAAGAACCAGTTTGCTCATTCTCACGAAAAAGTATCGAGAAATAATTGAATTGTCATAAAAAGTGTATTTCGAGAAAAATGTGCAGAATTAGAACACATTTGAACGGTAATATAATTCTACGAATTCCGTAGTGAAGTTTCACCGATATACCGCTCAAAATAAATATAATTTAGTAACTGAAAAGAACAGTTTATTTTGACCTAATAAATATCTTGTTATTCAACGGTGATTTATCTCGATGACGAAGCATGATTAATTGCAA
>JABFPT010003158.1:0-12365 GCA_022817245.1 Nixonia krombeini
AATAAAAAAAAAAAAAGGTGGGGGGGGGGGCGGGAATGGGTGGGTGTGATGGGGTTGGTGGATGGTGGCCAAGGCGGGAATTGCGGGAAAGGAAGGGCACGCCGGGGCCCCCCGTGTGAACCTCCCCTCGGATGTTGGGCCCCCCACCCCCGGCCGGTGGAGCGGGGGGGGGTTGGTTTCCCCCCAATCGTTTACCCCCCCGATTTTTTCCGTCATTTTTCGGCGGGGGGGGGGGGGGGGGGGCGAGACGGTTCCCGAGATAACCCAGGCTCCAGATACCGTTACGGAGGAAACACGACTTTCGCCAGGCTTGTGTTTCCGGGGAGACGACCGCGAACAAAGGAAACGCGGTTCATCACGGCGCGTGTGGCCGTAGATCGACTTCCCGAAATGATTCGTGTTAAATCGCCGTTCGCACTTTACGATCGAACGAGGTGGAAATGGGGATTAAATTGGGAATTAAATGGCGATTAAGTCCCGAAGTTTTTCGAAAAGAGCAACACGTGCGTGCATTTTACTGGAATACGAAATTTGGTCAAAGGCGACGATACAAAATTTCTTTTTATTTGATACTCGATTGATTTTCGCGTACGTGCAAACAGGCCTTAAGGAAAACGAAGACAAGTTAAGATAACTTTCGCGAGGTGTATTTTGGATTTTTTAGGCGAGATGTCGACAATTCTCGAGGTGTTTCCAGTGAATAAAATTTGTAAATATTGCCGGACGAGGACGAAGAGAAAGAGTTGCTCGGCTTCGACGAGGAAGCCTCGGAATCAATAACCCACCGCGTCATTTGGCTCCTGCGAGTTGGGCTTTCGTAGTTGGTTCCGCGTCGGGCAACGCGATCGCGAAGGGCGAACGTGATCCAGATCGGATGTCGTTCGGATGTCAGCGCTGGAAGGTCCGCGTCGGTCGGCGTCACTCAACAACGCAGTCGCGTGCGCATTGGCGACCGTTGCCACCCGAAAATGAAGGCGGAAAGAAAAAGAAGCCCGAGAGCCAGAGATACGAAGATGAGGGAGAAATATTCGCACGCACGCAGCCTCACCGACGCTTCCCTACACCCACATGCAAATGAGGATATTTCACACGGAACCTCGATCCGAAATTGAAGCACCAAACGACTCTTCGTACCCTTTTTTGTCTTCTTTAAGCAGCCTTTTCTTCTGCCTTTTCTAATTAAATGAAGAATATGCGTTTGCATACAACGAGAAACGCGTCTGAACAAAAATTACAGACGAACGATCACTGTTTAGAAAAATACAACGTTCACGTTAATTATTTCCGTAACACGTATATTGATATATTTAGGAAAATAGTTTATACGATCTGCGGATTAATGGAATCTCAACTTTTTATTTGGCAAAGAATAACGTCGATATAACGTTCATAAAACGTTCACGCAACGTCCATGTAAAATATACATCACGCATAGCATAATATACAAATGCATATACATGAATATATATTATGCGTAACGTTGATATAACGTTGATATAACGTTGATATAACGTTCATATAACGTTGAGATAACGTTCATATAACGTTTATACAACGTATACGTTAACGTTTTTACGAAAACATTTAGAAATGTTTGAAATGCCATTAGAAATGCCATTTAAATCTGCGTATCAACAGAATCGTTTTATGTAGTTCAATATAACGTTGACGTAACGTTCGCATAACGTTTATGCAACGTGCGTATTAACAACAGTTACAAAAGTATACTTTTCGAAAGGAATGAAAACGTTTTGCAGTGACAGTCGATCACACCGTCGCCTCGTACCGACTTTTACCGAGAATGTCGAACGCGGGTAAAATTCCGCGGCATGAAAAAAACATGCAGCTAATTGCTACGTCAAATTCGAACCTGAATACCAATCGATGTTAAATTCGATAGTTTATTACACAAACATCCGACAAGTCCGAAACGGCAATTTCGCACGTCGCGAATAAAAGTGTTATTTCTCCGACTCGACAAATTACGAACGGCAATTACCAACGGCGGAAAAGCGTCTTAATTAGTCGCACAGTCGCGGTGAAGTCGATAAACGTTTTATAAATAACGAACAAATCATAACAACGACTTGGCGGCGATACGGGAAAAAGTCGAGCCGCGATTTCGTAATCTTCGTCGACAATGCCGCGCGGAATCTCACGTTTCGCCAATTTTTTTTTTTCCCCACCTCGGAATATCATCGATTGCGGCGTTAAAATAAGAACGAATTATTCTGTGTCAGGTTGAATAACTGATACCAGACCTCTGTTTCTTTTTTTGTTTTTTTGTTTTTTTTTTTTGCGGGAGACAGTTTTTTCTCGCGCGATAATGCGAAGGAAAGAGACGCCGAATGAGAATTTTATGCAAGCAACTTCTCGCCACGCTAATCAAACATATACTCAATCAAAGGCGCGCATATTTTACACGGCGTCGTTTTCTAAGAAGGCGATATTTTCGTGATTATTCACCGGCCAACCACACGCCGATCACGAGATCGCTGTTATAAACGATTACTTTTTTGTTCGAAATATGCGCATTCCAGCGTGCCGATAATCGCGTACATTTGTATTCGTGAATGCATTCCGTCGGATTCTACATCGCTGGAAACGAAGCCAGTTTGGCGAAAATTCGTCTAACGCCGGCGTCGGATAATCATTAGCGGGTTAATCGGATAAATAAACGGAATAAAGAAGGGGAAAGAGAGTCGAGGCAAGAAACGGAACGTTTTCATCCGCGCGATCTTGCGTAATCGTTTCTTTCCACCCTCGTTAATTAGTCCGAATTAATTACCCCGATCAACGCCGCATTAACGACCTTTTCGGCGGAACGGCGAATTGACGCAAAGGTCGAATATAAAAGTGGTACAAGTGTCCATTCAGAAGTCACTTGTGCCACTTTTCTTCCATCCCGGTGAAAAGTCATTCCAGAAAAATCCACGGCCGAATTATTATTTTCCGCGGTACGTTTTCAAAATCCGTTAATTCCCACCAATGGTCCCATTTCGGGGATTCGAAAGTTCATTTGCGGTGGTACGTCGAGTATTTATTTCGGAGACGCGAAACTTCCTTCGAATTATATTCGATCGATTTTTCTATATATAGACGCCCGCTGGATCGATTCTTCCTCGAGTGTAGACGAAGCGGCGGTGGACGGTCATTCAGCCCTGGGTAAATTAATTTTCACGTCAACTCGATTATCCGCATGTTCCACCGGTCACGTGACACCCTTCACGCTGGAATCGGGTGATTTCGAGTGCGGTACAAATCGAATCGACCGTTGTAAATAGGATTTGCGGATTTGAAGCGACCGTGAAGTTTAACGAGTGAAAGTGACGATTAGAAAATGTTTGCCAAAATGTACAATACGTATTTTTCGGTATCGCGTCGTATCGAACGACTGTTTCGATAAAATTGAGACGAGTCTGACGCGAATCGGTCAAACGAACCGACGTTGATAAGTCAATTTGGAGCATCAGAATTGTTTGATAATCGCGATACGGATTGTTTATTCCTATGGCGATTGATTCGCCGAGGTAATACGTTGGTCGATACGTCGCGTAATTCACGTTAACGTCATACGCGACTCAGCCGACGATTACGAACCGCGAAATAGTCAACGAAGCAACCGCGATTCGCTACTAATTCTCGATCACGTCGAATTGTCATACGCGAAAGGAACGTCCTTTGAATAATCGGGGAATCCCTCCCAGAATTTCGATGGCTTCGCTCTCGAACGTGTGGAACCGCGATTGCTTTACGACTCGCGGATTACCGGCGAAGAGTCGTCGAATTATCTCACAGTTTAGATAAGCAAACTACAACCTTGACGGGCCGAAACGCTGGTGGAATTCGAGAGTAAACACCGTAACTATCTGCGTCGATAATATTAACAGTGTTCGATTTCCTGGTAAATCGAATTATCGGTCGCCTTCTTATTGCGATCGACTTTGATTGTACAAGGTCGAATATTTCTCGCTGGATCCAGCTACTTCGTTTTCGCCGTTATCTGTCGTTACATTTACTAATCCCGCGTTTCGATTTCCTCACTGCCGACTTGCACTTATCTGCCTCGCGGGGGTAACTGTTATTTACAGGAATGTTAATTCGCGCGTATCGGTTAATTACCGTTTAACAGGCTCGTGGAATTAATTCGATTCGTTAAAACCAGTTAACTCTGACCTTTGCCATTTACGCGTCTCGGCAGAAACGTGAACGAAAGAGCTGTGACTCTTTCGGCTGCATATTTTTGATCCGCGGATGGAAAAACGCCGGAGATCTCGGATTGCGATTTATATTTCCCACATCGTAATTTGGAACAGGGTGATTTTCACATTTAACACATTTTTCGAGAGACGGACATTCCGATACGCCGAGATGAAAAGCTCCGGTTCGCTATTTTCATCCACGCGTTCCGGATTTTCCGCCATCGTCGCTTTTCCCGTCACTGGAAATATTGCGAAAAATTGGGAACACGTGTCGATCGGTATCGACGTCGGATCGGCAAAGCGAGATCTACACCCCCGAAAGTTGTTCATTGGACGAGTCGCATTTTCTCTCGCCGGTACATAAGCGGAAGTGATCGGTTGGAAATCTCGTAAATCGGTTCGCGAGCTTTTCCAGGAGTTTTTTTTTGTTTTTCAGGAAATTCGAGCAAAGGTTGGATTCGAAAGGTTGAAACACTAGAGACACACGAGGAAAGCAAAAAGTGCGTGCACGACTGAGGGCTTGTCCAACCGTGTTTGTCTCTCAGCTTCGGCTCGAGTGCGTAATTGCGTATAAGAGAAAAGTCGTGTGAAAACTCACGTGCTTAGAGTGAGACGCATCCAGGCGCGTTGCGTCAGCAGCGTCGACGCATTGCGTCGGGCTGGCCTTCGTAGCTGCTTTTAAAATCCGTTCATCTACGCCAGGTCCTCTCCGCCGATCTTTCCTCGGGCAGCAACTTTTCCTTCTTTATATCCGATCGGTGTGCCGCGGCTTCGTCGGAGTCACGCAGTCGGTGAATCGGCGAGCGAGGAGGCAGCGAGCATATCCGGGAAAAAGGGGCGAGCACGTGTCGCCAGTCAGCTCGGCGACAAATGTTTCATCGCGCGCGACGGAAGGAAGAAGCGGATGGCTCTTCTTCATCGACGACCTCGCCAGCGCACTGTTCTTCGCATGACACGATGAATGAGAGAGAGAGAGAGATAGATAGACAGATAGATAGAGAGAGAGAGAGAGTCCGATGATGGGAAGCTCGGCGGACCGAGCCGCGGTGCGTCAAGTCCGCTCAATCGTTGCACGTGACACTCTTCCTCGCGACCGAGGGGCTCGGTATCTTCGAGGCCGACACCCGGAACCGCGTTGATCCCGTCATTGTCGCGGATCAATCGCACCGCACTGATACTATTACCATTCACACGCGCCTATGCTCTCGCCGAAAACTACCACCCGGTAAACACGCGCTTGTATCTATCTATGTATATATACACGTATACATATATATATATATATACACGTGTTCGTGTATATAACGAGTGCGTATACACGCGTGGAGTGGCGTGTGCGGCGATCGGCAGCAACCCCTGCGGCGAAAAGCGGCCGCACAGCCAACGGCACTGTCGCGCCACCCGGTCGTGTCTATCGCGGGGCAGGAAAGACGGGCCGACACTGAGGCCGACACGACACGCGAGAGCTTCCAACGAGACTCGACTCGGCACGGTTAGAGAGAGACTCACTAACTCGCGGAGTCTCGAGGCTACGGAGGCGCGCGAGAGGCAGCCCCACTAGCGTTCGCTCCTCGAATCTCGCTTACCTGGTCGGTCGCCGCTGCCCTGCTGCTCTCACTCGCCTAGAGAAGCCCCCCACCCCGAGCCGCCGCCGCGGCACCCCCCCACCCGTGTTGTGTATCACGCACGGGGGTTCCTCCTCGCCCCTTCGCGCGACTCCGCCGCCCCCCTACCGACACCACCGCACGCAACCAATGCACGCGTGCACGTACGACCGAACGCATTGCTCACGGCGCTCAGCGCCACGGTCGCGCGCGCCAACCGACACCGCTTTCCACACTTTTACCAACCTACCCGCCACTCTCCGTTGCTTCCTTCCTTCCTTTCTTTCTTTCTTTCTTTCTTCCTTCCTACTTTCCTCTTTCCTTCCTTCTTTTTTCACCCTCTCCATTTCTGTCCCTTTCTCTCTCTCTTTCTCTGTCTATCTATGCTTCTCTCTCTCTCTCTCTCTTTTCTTCCTCCCCTACTATATTTCGAAACGCACGTCACTACCCCCGGGTACGCGACGCCATAGCGCACTCCCGCTTCTTATCTACTGGCGCCTCTCCCCCCCCCTCCCGCCCCGCTTCATCTCGACCGTCTTCTACTACCACCTCGGCAGCGTTCGTCTCCTCTTTTGTTTGCTGCGCTGCCCCCTCGTTGGTCGGCCGGCATTTGTAATCTGGTTTGTTAGCTTCGTTTCTCTAAGAGTCAGAGAAACCGGGGATGCGCGGACCCCTCGGCTAAAGAATCGCGATTATATCTGAGACATTTCTTATTTCCTTGGATCAAACGCAGTGACTTGCGTTTCTGGCCGGGAAGACTGATGGAAAACGGGGAAGCACGGCCTTGACAAAAGGCGAAGAAGTGGCTATTGAAAATATCGGGGAAAACAGATCTTTTGCGAACTTTTGTATTTCGACGGAGAGAAGCGTATTTCGAGATGAAAACACACTTGGAATTGAAATTAAACATCTGCGGTTGATCGTATTATTATTCAAATCTGGTATTGTAAATAAAAAAAGAAATAGAGAATGGTACTATGGAAAATGGCAATGGTTCTGTGGAGGAGAAAAGGCGAGTGTCAAAAGTGGGGAATTATTAAAGTGCGGTTTTCGTTACGTCGCAACGCAACGGATTATGGTTACGTTTAAAAGCGACCTTCCATTTTTAACGAGGACGTAAAATCTAATTGAAACGAAAGATCGCCGTGACAGCGGTAACGGCGAAACGCTTCTCGAGATAAAAAAAAATACATATAATTTATCTTACACACGTTTCATTGCGGCAATCAATTAATAAAATGGCCCGAAAATGACCGAATTCCGGAATTAGGTGCTGTACGCGTTTTAGGGCCGCGTTATCTCGCAGCCTTCGTTCGTCCAGGCGACCAGACTAATCAGCTGTTCCAGTCGAATAAAAAGTTACAAGCACCTTTCGGCGTAATGTCGTTCGGTTACATTTCTTACGTCTCATTGGTCGAGTCCGCGTAACCTTAAAACTTTATTAGGTCATATTTCTCGAGTTGCATAAAGCAGTAGTTCCGAATTGCGTTCACTACTGCATATCCGCGCAGAAAAAAAAGTACACGAACGAAAGCAAAATTTAAGCGTTGGATATAAAACGTCCCGCAAACGGAACGACGATACTTTGACAAGCGATTTACAAATGTCCTTGAATTTTCGTCAAATACAATGTAATTACCGCAATCGCGGATCAATTAGGCATTATTCCCTGTACAATGAACGCAAATATGCAAGAAAAAGTAGGAGAAAGCACAAATGGCCAACTTCACTTTCGTTCCCATCGACTCGTAACAACAGCTTGATTCATGACTGGAAACCGTGGCCTGTGCAGTGCGGCGTGCCACGTATGCATACAGAATTTAACAAACGGAAATGTGTCCTTGATTAATCATTACGAGATACAGTCTTTCTAGGACTCGAACGTTCACATACTTCACTTCGGAGTCCACTTTTATTCGCAAAGAATAATGTCACTGAAAGCCTGTAATTATTCATTATGCGGAACAGTTAGCCTGGAAATTGATACATTATCGTACGCAGCATTGATAGGGAAACGATATTTCATTGCCGTGATCATTCAATGGAGCTGACACGTGAAACAGTCTATTTACATTTTTGCTAACTTCAAATGTAATTTGGCGCTGGTATGAAACGTGTATGGAAAACTGATGCAATTGATGGGAGGTGATTTGTAGCGCGTGGTAAAAGTGTAAATTACCAAGCTTCCTAATCTGTATTGCCAATGATGCTTCGACAGGCTGATCACGTGACTGCACCTGAAGTCAAGCTGGTATTAAGGTTTACAACTTTTGAAATCTTTTGTCATGGCGAAGGTTGTGGAAGGTCATTGTCTGTGGAAAATTAAACAAATTGGTTAGATAGCGTTTAAATCAATCAATTTGCATCATTCGGAAAATCAGTCCACGTTGCCAACACTTTTTACCGATCTGTGATGCACAAAAAACTGGCATATCCGCAAATCGGTGACAACGGCCAGGAAAATTCCGCGCGTATGTGAGCTTATGTTGCAAATGTGTTAATGACGGTCCAAATTTAAATAACGACAGACCATTAAATTACGAAATATGGTAATTATGAGTCATAACCTAAATCTGATTCCGGCCAGGTTTGTTTCCCAATCGCGAATGGCGGAAAAGTTAGTCGTTATCTTCTGTTGCGTTGAAGCGTGTCATAAAAAAAAATGTTATGGCAGTAAACAGACTTTGTACACTAATCGGAAAAATTCGCTTTCCGGCAGAAACTCGTCACGAACCGATGTACGCCTCGCGCCAGTGGTACCAGCTACGTTTCAGTGCGATAGTGTAATTACGCGAGATGTTGCATATACGCCTAAGTGATGAGGTTTACTTTACTGCCGACAAATACCAGGTACGTAATTCATGTAATTACCATTTTATTGGTGCAAAAATCACCGTAAGGCAGTGAGATTTTTTGAAAAGCACGATATTCGTTCGCGTTATCTTTTTCGAATTCTATAATTGCACTTTAAGCGGAATATACTTGAATTATGATTATGAATTGTAAAGCGTTGTTAACATTTGTGAAGGAAAATTGTGCGCAATTGAAGAAAGTACGTGGACGTTGTTTTCCCCGCTATTTTCAAAATAATAAATACCAAGCTTTGACGAACAGTCTTACTGCTTTGACCTTGAGAAATGTGTGAATGAAAACATAATGGTAGGGAAAATTGTATTTTCGAAAGTTGGGAACGTGAAATGTAAACTACCTGCCACTTACTTGTGTATCCGTAACGCATCTTTGTTTACGCACGTATACACAACACAAGCATAGCACCTGGATGTAAAAAGTCTGTATACGACAGTAACCGACTAACATGGCAAACTTATTTTACAACTTTAGAACAAAATAATAATTACGGTGGAGGGAAGTGAGGAAAGAAAAGAAAAAGGATATCCGTTGGGGAAAATAAAGATCAAAGTGGAATATAAAAGAGAGCAAACTGGGCGACGTTATTTGCCGCAGAACTGGCCTGCGTGTGGTCAGTCGCGAGATATTTATTGCGGATTGGTAGCCGGGGAGATGATAGTGGCGAGGAAGATAGACAGAGGAAAGCCGAAGTAAAAAACTGACACTCATCTCGTGCGAAATTGAGGGAATGCGGTGTGTGCGTGAGCGAGTGATAAACAGATAGAATCTGAGCATGCGGTGATAACGTATAACTTCGGTACAGCGAGACCGACGAGATAATTAATTATCCATCGCCGGTCGACTATTTTATATTCAAAGACGCGTGTAAATTTACAATCCTGCTCGGCGAAACGGTCACTCGTACTCTGTTTCGAAGTCAATTTCATTTTCAACTAATTCGCGTAACGAGAATTCCGCAAAATAATTTACGCCCTTTGACAACTGATAACGTAATCGTTCGAACGATCGGTAAACGATCGCCGATCGGTTTTTCCCTCCGGAGGTATAGTCCGGACAAGCGTCCCGGCATTAACACGTCACAGTGGCGGATGAGTGGCGTGAAGAGTGTGAAGACGTTTTCAAATTTATAAGTGTTAAACGCCAGACGTCGTAAATTTAGGAGAACGTTTTACGGCGGTAATTAATTTTTCTCGAAGAAATGCCGAGCGCGGCGGCATATCGTAGAATCTTTTTCACTGCCCCCCACTCTTCGCTCCATGACATTTGACGTACATTTTTATTAAGGTTTGTTAATTAGTTTTCCCTAACAAAGCGTAGCGCCTCACCGACAAATGATAATGGGGTCTTCGTCATGGTTTACTATGGTGGTTTTACGGCGTTTCGGCGATTAACGAAGACTTTTAATCCTGCCAGTTTCGTTAAAATTCCGACAGGTTGTCGCCAAAACGGTGGTCGTATTTTTTCGGGAACTGGGTCGTTTACGGGGCGACGTTCGTCTGGGAATATCTTGCGGCTAGTTTTTATACTCGCTTTCCTCTTTACGTCCCACTTGTCAGATACTCCGTTCGACGAGGAAATGTTCCACCGCGAGACGTTAAAAAGACGCTGAAAAAGAAAGGTCATTTTCTTAAACAGGATTTCGACGAAGGGTTGCAAAGAGGATTTCCTTACCTCGAACCGTGGAAAGGTGAGAAAAGTCTGGAATAGTGACGTTCCTGTCGGAGAAATTTGTCCGGATCATACGCCAATTGAGACCTCCAACGGTCGATGGCTTCCTTTTCCCGCCGGCGACATTGTAAAACAACATAATCGCCTCCGCAGAAAATCGAACAGCGGCGAAGATCGGTACGTTTGATCCCGGCGAGACATGCGACCTATCTCATTCAATCGGGGCCATTGGCGCTCACCTTACCTACCTCGTGTTACGTGCAACACATTTTTTTCTCCCTTCGTTCCCGGTGTGTAGAGAGCATCGACGGGAGAGACAGGCGGGTAGCAGGAAAGCGGCCTAAAACAGAAATGGAAGATTAGGATGCACACTTAATTACCGAAGGCGACAAGTGTCGGGGCTGCGCGCGGTAGATCGAAATTCACGAAAAATACCTGGTGGTACCTGGCGTCCCTAACGCGTAAATCATAGTACAATGTCACGCCGGCTTTGTCCCCCGAATTGGCCTGTTGACTTACAAATTCCAGAAGAGTCGACGGGACTTGGGCGGAAAGGAGCGGTGTGTTCCGGATTTGCGAGAATGAATTAACCTTATCGACAATCGGTCATAAGGGCGAGGAGAGGGCGAGAAGAGGACGAGGAAGACAAGGCGGGGAATGCAAATGAACAAGGTTGGCTGTTCGGTTCACACGTTTGATTGATTTATCGCGGTACGAGTGGCAGGGAAATAGAATTATGGGGAAGAATTTCCGCCGCGATAACGAAACGGTGTTGCCAAGGCAAAACAACGTTTCGTACGAAACGTCTTGGAAAAAATGCCTTTCGTTGACGCAGCCCAGCGCGTCAAGGCGGTTTCGTGAGGAGGAAAAGAGGGAAATGCAGCTTCACGACGGCGGAAACAACGTAAACACTTTTGAGTCGCGTATTTATTGTCGCAAACGGCGTGTAAAAAGAAGAGATTGTTTCAAGTCGGCCCCGACCAGGCGAGCCTCGTAGATTACCACGGTCGGCGGCGGCTCTCGCAAAACTCCGGGGCACGTCGACGCAGTCCACATTTAATCAGTTTGCGGTCGCCGGCTGCGTTTAACCCTTTATGCGACTCTTACGCGGCAGCGCGACGTAACTCAATTCCCGCACATGCATAATATGCGATGCATGCGAGCTCATATTCACCCTTTTCTCTTTTCCTCCTTCTCTTTTTTTTTTCTTTCAAAATGTAAACGCACGTTGGTGCCCGGAGGCCACGCAACCGGCGACTACATTTTACGCTTGTCTCGGTCTACTCGAGAAATAAAATATCAAAACGCACTTCGTAAGGATCGCAGAGATCTTTCGACGTTACATCAAACGGATTCCGTACACGGTATTAAACAGAAGTATATTCCAAAAAAAGCACGTTCAAAGTGTGAACGTCGCTTTACAATTTAGGAAGCATGTCACAAAATGAACGTAAAAATTCCTCGAGATGTACAAAGTACACGCTGTCGTCGAAAATCGCTCTTCACAATAGATATTGTCCGGTGATATTTTTACAGCTAACGTTGAAGTAACGCCTACGATATGAATAATTATGATTAATATAAAGTAACCAAAGACGTGGTAAATAGCCTCTAACTTTTGACGGAATATCATTTTCTTTAAAACACAAATAACAAAATAAGTTCTTACTTTTCTGAACAAAATTTGTATCGTTTTCACGTTATAACGTTTCGTCAATAATCCACATATTCAATAATCCACGTGATATTCATCCTTCCAAAGCAATGGGCACTCACTGTCTAAGAAACAATGTCTTTTCCTTTCTTTTTACTTTCCATCTTGCCTTCAGTACGATTCCCTGCAAACAGCGATAATAACATTAACAGATGATTATAATCTAAAAAAAAAAAAAAGTCAGACACGTGGTAGTTACGTTCGGTATAATTACAAATTGTGTTCCAATTTCCTGAGTATCACGTGATGAAATATCGACGCTATTAAAGGCTTGAAAAATGCGCTTTATTCACGAAACGATATTTT